>AWWV01008451.1:0-11849 GCA_001974805.1 Corchorus capsularis
ATTTCGTAAAAATAAAACATTTGTCTTTTTTTCCTTCTCTTTCCTTCTACATCATAGATGGTGGTGAACTGATAATTTAACAGCTTTTTCTTGATTTGTTCTTACAAAAAGTGGGATTTAGATCTTTAGGATGAGGAAAGAGAAACTATTAAAATGTTAGTGACTGAGAGAAGAAATGAAAGAGAGGACAATTTGTCATTCTTAGGGGAGAGCATTAAGCGGTTCAAACCGCTTAAAATGACCGAAACTGACCCAATAGTGCCTAAAAACCGCTGAGGTGGTTCGGTCGGTTTAAACAGTTTGAACCGTTGAGAACGTTTGATAGACAGTCGGTTGGCGGCTTAGCTTTTCTATTAAAAAACCGACCGCAAACCGACCGCTTACCTTTATATATAAATTAATATTATTAGTTTTAATATATATTACTATATAATTATATTATATATATATAATATAAATATATAATTTATCTTAATCTATACTATATATAAAATGTACTACTATAGCTCTGTCCCAACAATACATGTGTGGCTTTATTTGGAAAAATATTATTTTTCATTGTTGGTAGTATCCTTTAATATTACTAGTATTTTATGATCCGACATGTTCATATATACTAAGAAAATTTCGAATGATTAAAAAATAAAAAGATTAAACTTCAATGTTTCAAAAGAATTGGTTAGAGAACAAAATTTTCTTATTTCGTAAAAATAAAACATTTGTCTTTTTTTCCTTCTCTTTCCTTCTCCATCATAGATGGTGGTGAACTGATAATTTCACAGCTTTTTCTTGATTTGTTCTTACAAAAAGTGGGATTTAGATCTTTAGGATGAGGAAAGAGAAACTATTAAAATGTTAGTGACTGAGAGAAGAAATGAAAGAGAGGACAATTTGTCATTCTTAGGGGAGAGCATTAAGCGGTTCAAACTGCTTAAAATGACCGAAACCGACCCCAATAATGCCTAAAAACCGCTGAGGTGGTTCGGTCGGTTTAAACGGTTTGAATCGTTGAGAACGTTTGATAGACAGTCGGTTGGCGGTTTTAACTTTTCTGTTAAAAAACCGACCGCAAACCGACCGCTTACGTTTATATATAAATTAATATTATTAGTTTTAATATATATTATTATATAATTATATATTATATATATAATAATATAAATATATAATTTATCTTAATCTATACTATACATAAAATGATGAATGAGGGGAAATTTTATATTTTCCGATTATACCCTTATTTTTTAAACATATTTCTAAATTGACATTATTAAAATATATTTTCATTATGTCATTATTATTAAAATATATAAAATTTCCATTATTAAAATATAAAGTACTAACCATTAAAGATTTTAGATATGTACTCATGACTTCTGAGTCAGATCATTTACCTCTTTATGTTAAGATTTTAGATAAACCTTTGGTCAATGTTCAGAATCGTTACAAATTTAGGTTTGAAAGTATGTGGGTGACTCATGATGGAATTGAAGATATTATTAAAGAAAGTTGGAATCCTCGGGAGGGGATGAATATACGGCAGTGTATTGCTAACTGTGGCAAATCCTTACAGCATTAGGATAAGACGGTGTTTGGGAATGTTCGTCATTCGATTCGGAAAAAGAAGGGAGATCTTGAGTGGCTTTATGGACAAGCACAACATGATGGATTATCAGGACCTTTAGATGCTTGTTTAAATGAGTTAAATGTGCTTCAAGCACGAGAGGAATCAATGTGGAGGCAAAGATCCAAACTCTCCTGGCTTTGAGAGGGTGATAGGATTTCGAAATTTTTTCACTCCATTGTCAACTCTCGGAAAAATAGGACTACTATTTCCTCGATTTAGGATGATAGTGGGATCTGGCAGTCAGATATTCATGATGTAGAGCGGATTGTGAGGTCATATTTTAAAAATATTTTTTCTTCTTCTAATCCGTTGCATTCTGATGCGGAGCGTGTGCTTGGCGTAGTGGACAAACGAGTGACGACGGATATGAATGTTCAGCTGAATGTTCAATCAGCTGTGATGTTTAGCGGTAATGTGCCAGATTGTTTAAGGGATTCCATCATGCAGCATTTGGGAATTCATAAGGTCTTGGATCGTGATCGGTATTTAGGTTTGCCGATTATGATAGGTCGGTCTAAGCGAGTTGAGTTACAACTTATTAAGTATAGATTGTGGAAACGTCTTCAAAGCTGGAGTGGTAGGCTTTTGTCTATTGCAGGTAAATCAGTGCTGATCCAGTCCGTTGCGCAGGCAATTCCAACGTACCTTATGAGTTGTTTTCGTTTTCCAAAGACCTTTGTGCATGACTTGAATAAGCTTATAGCCAAGTTTTGGTGGGGAAGTACAGATTCAAAAAGGAGGATTCGTTGGAAGTCCTGGGATTCTTCATGTACCTCTAAATTAGATGGGGGGCTGGGATTTAGGGACTTCGAATCTTTTAATCTGGCTTTACTTGCTAAACAGTGCTGGCGGCTTAGTCCAGATGGGAGTTCGTTGTGTTTCCGAGTTCTGAAAGCAAAGTATTTCCATCAAAGTTCATTCATGCAGGCTACTTTGGGTAGCAACCCATCTTTTGTTTGGAGAAGTTTACTAGCTGGTCGCGAAGTCATTCGACAAGGGTCTCGCTGGAGGATTGGTAATGGGCATAGTGTAGATATTTGGAGAGATAGATTAGTACCAAAACCATCTACTTATCAATCTCAAGTTCAGCCAGGTTTGTAGCGAATCCAGTTTCAGTTTTATTTGACACTAATGGGTACTAGGACGAGGATTTATTACATGAATTGTTTATGGAGGAAGATGTATATAGAATTCTTTGTATTCCTTTGCACGTGTCGGATCCGGATGTTATGATTTGGAATCATTCCATGGATGGAAAATATTCAGTTCGGAGTGGCTATCATGTAGCGCGGAGTTTGTTGGGCAAGGATGTGGCAGATGTGGGAGCCAGATCAGTGGTTTGGCGGTTGATCTAGGGAGCGCATATCGCGCCGAAAGTGAAATTTTTCATGTGGTGGGTTCTCCATGGAATTTTGCCAACGAAGGCCCAATTATGTATTCGGGGTGTTGCTATCGATGATAGTTGTCAAGTCTGTGGTGGACTGGAAACTTCACTTTGTCATGTCTTTTTATATTGTGTTTTTAGTCACAATGCTTGGAATATTATTTGCCAATGGTTATATGATTCCATTATACCATGGATTGATAGAGAAGACTTCTGGGAATGTTTGTTGATTAAGGCAAATCAGTTAGGATCTTTAGACATTGTGTGTATTGTTTTATGGCTGATTTGGTTTAATCGAAATAAAGCTTTGTATGAGCAGGTTTGTAAACTCCCCTCGACCTTGTGTATAGCTGCCAACAGATTTTTGGTCGATTTTGATGCATCAAACAGGTGCCAGGCTAAAGATCGTCGGGTGGTGCGATCAGTTTGGAATCCACCAGAGGATGGGAGAATAAAGATTAACACGGATGCAGCTTTCTATCAATTTAATAGTGAAGTAGTGTTAGGGGCGGTGGTTCGTGACAAGACAGGACGTGTTTGCTTTCTGGCACAACAAGAATTGATAGAGTTACGAGTGTTTTGTTTGCAGAAATGTATGCCATAAGGTTTGGGCTGTTATTAGCTCACAATTATGGTTATACAAGATGTGAAGTTGAAAGTGATTGTAATTTAGCTATTTTAGAAATTAATAAGGGAAGCTCTTTGATATCCACCAGAGGGGGGCTCTTTGATTAGTCAGATTCGGTTACTAGCCTCTTGTTTCTGTTTTTGTTCTTTTAAATATGTCAATAGGATAGATAATCGTTTAGCACATAATTTAGCTCATTTGAATTGTGATGTTGGAGCTAATTATGTTTGGTGCGGATTACCTCTGCCCGTTTGTAACCCGGATATTTGATATTGAATGGAAGTTTGAAATTTTCTCAAAAAAAAGCATTAAAGATTTTGATTTTAAATTATATAAAAAAATTATAATATTGATAATATTGACATAAAATTTTAATAAATAGCATTTTTTATGCAATATTAATAAATATATTATAAATATATGTGATTATCAACTTTTTTGATTAATATATTTCTTCGAATTAATCTAGAGGAACAAAATTTGAACACCCAATATGAATTAATTTGTAAATTTTTTTTTTTAAAAAAGCTAACCGAATAGACCGTTAATTATTCTAGGTTAGGTTGATGAGTTTGGACATAAATTTATCTATAGTTGTACTTTTGGAATTGAAATGAAATGCTTTATAAAATCACAAGAAACCATACCAAAAATTGATTGGTAGTGATTAATTATCAAAAATTGATTGTAATCTACGCGCACATGTATATTGTGTAATGCATATAATTATTAATTAATAATCTTAATCTTCTAATAAGGATATATTGAGTGATTAATCTTTAAATCTTTTTTTTGAAATATTTTAATCTTTAAATCATAGTATATATAATGCTTTATGAGTTACCAAGGGCTCGATATTTGCGAAAATGCTTAATTTAGGGCCTATTATTCAAAAAAGCTCGAATTAGAGTCCAACGTTGTTCAATATGAATGATATATGTTTGTATTATTGAACGAACGAGATCAATCTGAGAATGAGAGAGGTTAATATGAATGATTTATATATACTACTAAATAGAGGAGTTCAATGAGATAATGAAATATAATTTCATAAAAAGATTATCGAAATTTCATACTATGGTATCAAAAATTTATAGGGAAATTAATAAAATTTCATAGAGAGGTTATAAAAGAAAAATCATATGGAGGTTATCAAAATTTCATTGAAAGGTTTATTAAAATTTCATAGTTAGGTTAACAGTATTTCATTGAGAGTTTATCAAAATTTCATAGGGTAATTATCAAAATTTCATAGGGTGGTTCTCAAAATTTCATAAAAATATTTAATTAAAACACGTTGGGTCATCTGCAACGCACGTAAAAGCTAAAACTAGTATTTTATAAAATAAATTTACAAAATATAAATAGAATAAATATTTTTTTACCCTACAAACTTCAAAACATGTTTCTCACTTTCTCTCTCTTCTCTTCAGTCGACAATGCCTCCTTCTTCTTCTTTCTTCTTCCTTTCTTCTTCATTTCAATTTCAAGCTGTTTCAATCTGTTCTTGACTCGATTTAGGGTTAAAATCATCCCTCCCTCTTCCTTCCATCATTTTAGTTCTCAAATTGTATTAAATTTCTAGTTCATCCCTCTTTCCCCAATTTCAAACCCTAGGATTCGAAAACAACATAGATTTCGAAATAAGAAACTCATACTCTCTGGTTCAGTTCTTCTTTTCAATTATATAGTGTTTTCATTCAATTGAATGACTTCTATGGATTGAAATGATGAATTGAAATTCCCAATTTTACAAACCCAAAAGTTGTGTGCGAGATAGTTAAGTGTTTGAAGTTGAAGGAAGGGTTTGCTCAGTGTATTTTAATGTAATTTAACTTGTTTACATTCGATTTAACTGTCAATTTCTATGGGTTAACTTTTACTTGTTTATATTTCATGCTCATGTACCTTCTTTGATTTTCACTTTACAGGTTATAGAGTTTGACTTTTCTTGGCTTTAGGGTATTTAGTCTCTGCAAATTCAGGCTTCAAATCGATTGAAGGTACATTCATTGAACTAATTTTAGACTTAGTTTGATAGTTTCTTCAATCCACTTCTCTGTCTAGACTGTTTGTCTTTGAGACTTTGAGTTTGAGTTTGGCTATGTGCGATTTGATTATTTGTTAGTTCAAAGTTGTTATACCTTCTTGATGATGATTGTAGTTTTAACAATTAATTGAGAATTGTATTTGAATTCGTGAGATTTTGGACTGTTTTTTTTCCTCTGAATTCTATTTGAATTGGTGAGATTTCTATCTTTCATGAACCTGTTTAGGCATAAAGAAATCCTTCAAATCTGGTTTTGTTTTGGTCAAATCTTATGAATGTTAATCGTCTCCTTATATTTTCAGAGTCGACTTCATGCAAATTTGAATCTTGTGTGAAAGTTTGATATTCTCTCTTCAAAAAGACCTTATCTTTTCTTAGCATTCATTGCCTTTTGGCAATTTCATCTAGTTTTGCAAACAATATTTGACAGCATATGTGTAATATCAAGGAGTTCCCAAGTAGGAGTTATGTACTCGGATTTGAATATTTACTTGCATATACATTCACACATAATGACTCATTCTACATCAAGTTTAAGGAGCAATTTATCCTTATGTGTTAAGTTTAGGGTTTAGAGTGCAAAATGACTAAACTCACTTTATGGCGTTATTGACGTAATTGATGTGGCAATAATGTCGGTCACATTAGCAAATTTTTTTTTGTATATCTTTACAAGTTAACCTTGTTCGAGCCGGGTTGGCTCACTATGATGGGTAATGCTCTCCTAACAATAGTTTTCTCTATTCACAAGACTCGAACCCGGGACCTTGCTTAAGGGGAACAAGTGTCAAACCACTTGAACCAACCACTTGTTGGTGTCATATTAGCAAAATTGACGGACATTATTATGTGACTACCATATTCATTGACAACTAAAGAGCAAAATGTTCATAAAATAAGGGTGTAGGGGGCAAGTTGTCAAGAAAAATAATTTTGGGTGTAAATTGTCATTTGTGCAAGAGTTCAGGTGAGAGACCATAAAGATGATTTTGGTGATTAATATTCAAATTGATAATTTATATGAAAAAAGAAGTGAGGGCTCAATCGTATAAAAGAAGAGTTTTAGGACATGGATAAGATTTAGATGGAGTAATGGAGAAATATAGGGGAGTAATTACCAAATTTAATTGTACCCGATTGGAAGAAGGCAAACATTTGTGGTTTGCATGTCAAAGAAATTCTTAAGAGACAAATTCTTGCCAATATAGACACATGTCATGCTTGCCTCCCACTTGGATCACATGTAAAGCTCAAATTTATTCTTTTTCTTCTCTATTTTCCGCCAATTCCTCACCCAAATTTGGAAATTGGAAATGTTCAGCTGGCCTTCCCTCTCTCTATTTCTCCCTCATATTCCTCGTCACTAGCTTAACTAAGAGCTTGAACCCTTCTTCCCCTCTTGGCCGATTTTTCCCCATTATCTCCTGGCAGAGTTGACATGCAAAGCCACCATAATGAAGTCTAAAAGATGTAGAATTAAACCCCTAAATTTATTTGGAGGTTTGGTCATATGTTGACAAGGATTCAAGGTGGAAATTACCAACAATATCAAGCATCTAAGAGGGGTCAATGAAGAAATACTAAGAGAGGTCTATGAAGAAATATTACTGGGTGGTGTTGATTTTGTAAAGTGGAGAGAAATCTAAGGATATTAGAAGTGGATTTTGCAATCTCTTGGTAAGTAAATTCTTGCTCTTGCTAAAATTTATATTTTTAGAAGCGGTGCTAGTATAGAATATAGATTTTTGCTCATTTCGGTTGGATTTGGAGTTATGAGATTCTGAAGTTAATGTCGCTGAATTGAGGTTCAAAACTGGAATACTGACTTTGATGTTAAATTTGAAATGGTTATGGTGAAAATTTGATTTGCTTTTTATGGGATGTTTCTTAGCTTAATGACTAGCTTTCTTATAACTTTTGAATCACCTGATTTGATTGAATATTTATTAAGTTATGATCATTTTCCCCAAGCATCGCAAATCTGAAAATGGCAGAACAATGTTGTATCAGTTCATTTTAGCAGCAAATTTCGAGGGGCATAACTCTACCTTAGTGAATCGAAATTAAGTCATTCTTGTAACCAAATTATAGGGTTTTGTGTCATTTACAACTTTGCAAAAGAAACCAAGTTGATATTTTAACTATAGGATAATGAAATTTGATCATTTTTGTAACTACAGAATTTCCCCTAAAACATAACACTTTTAGAATACTTGAAAACAACTTGAAATATAAATATGTTAGGGGAGGAATTTGAGGATCGTTTTTTGCAGTAATTTTTTTCCTAATGAATTATCTTCCAAACAGATATGATTTTGTTTGTTTTGGTAAAGGTTCGAGCAAGACGTGACATTAGATCTATGTTGTAAGATAGAGTTTATCAGAATTCAATGAAGAGTACTACTCCAAGTTTGAAAGGACTCGCATCTGGGTGAATTTTCTCACTAACACAAGAAGATATGTCCAATGAGTTTGATAACAAGTTGATGCGGTTGGCTAGACACATTCTGGGAGTGAGACGTCAGAGTGAGGACATGTTCTGTACTCGATTTGAGATTGGTTTAATTGTAGATTTAAAGCCTTCAAATGCTTCACTGGTTACAGCTACGAGGACTCTTCCATATAGCGATGTGGTAAATATAGCCAATCAAGCAGCGCTTGCGGCAGAAAAAGCTTAACAAAAGAAAGAGGAAATTTGGGTTTTTGGTAAATTCTTTAAAGGAATTAGACTCTTCGTTTGAAATAAGAATAGGAATTAGACTCTTTGTTTGAGCCATCTTCGAAAAAGAGTCGTAGTTGACCGGTCGTTGATCAAATCACAAGATAAATCCCCACAGACCAATAACAAATAGCTAGGGCAAGTAGGGGTTGAATCTGTTGTAACTTCGGATATCCCAGGAATTAATCAAACAAATAATTAAAGCGGAAATAACAAAGCAAAATTTTCTTGTGGACCTATGCCACAAATCTGCACTATCAAATCAATCAAATACAATCACTAATCATAACAATCTCTCTCGCAAACTCTCAATCTAATCAACCCAACATGGGTGATTCTCTCAAAACAACATAAAGCTATCTTAGCTTTCTCTCTCTAACAATCTCACAAGATCTCTCACACACAAAAAAACTAAACAGAAACTGCTTATTTATACTAACACAAACTTGGACTCCAAGAATCCCTTTCCTATTAGGATTCTTGTCCACCAATTAAAAAATCTCTAGAAAAATCCTAAACCAAATCTAATTAGGAATTGAGGCAAAAATCCTAACAATCTCCACCTTGACTCAAATTCCTCCATCAAAACTTAATCGCTCCACCTTTTAACCAAATCCACAAAAGTGACTTTCTTCTTTGTTGGCAAATCCACATCCTTCTTCTCAATTTGATGTGAAGATACCGATTCATCTCCTCTAATTGTGCTTCCAATCAACTCATACAAATTCTTCGAATTCTTCACTCCTTTCATCACAATCATCGAACCTTTGGTGATCTTCAAGCCTAAACCTCGACAAGAATATCCATAACCCAAACTATCCAACTTTCCAAGCGAAATCAAGTTCCTTGTAAATTTTGGAACATACCTCACGTTCCCAATCATCTTAACACTTCCATCATGCAAACGAAGTTTCACACTCCCAATACCTTCAATTTTTTCTTCACCATTATTAGCCATGTAAACAGGCTTATCACACTTTTCAAGCTTCGAAAACCATTCTCTGTTTGTGCAAATATGTTCCGAACAAGCAGAATCAAACACCCACATATCTCTAGTGTCTTTCTTTTCTTCTTGCACCATCAAAATAACAGTTTCTTCATCAGAATATTTCTCACTATCAGCAGCAACAACATTAATACCACCCTTATTCTTTTCTTTAGATTTTATGAAATCCCCCAAATCTTCCTTTAACTTCTTGCAATAGGCTTTTATGTGCCCCATCTCATGACAATAATAGCACTCCTTATTGCTAAAATCAACCCTTGGCCTCGAACTTGATCTTCCTCTTTCATTGAATCTACTCCTCGATCTTCCATCAGTCTTATCTTTTCCATAAGTTCTTCCACGCTCCACCGTGAGAGCACAATTTTCTTCATCTTTCTTTTCAGTTTCTTTCAATCTATCATACTCAAAAATTGCAGAAGTCACATCTTGCAAGCTCAGGGTTTTCCTACCAACCATCAAAGCTCTAGTCACAGGATCATACCTGTCGGTAAGAGAATTAATCAACAAAACTGCGCTATCAACCTCTTTCATGACTTCATCCATACTTGCCAGCTGAGTAACCAATCTATTGAACTCGTTTAGGTGTGCCCTTAAACTTGTTCCCACCTTCATCTTCAACCCAAATAATTCTCTTTTCAAACACAACATGTTAATAATCGATTTTGACATATAAATCAACTCCAACTTATCCATCAACTCCTTTGGGTTTTTCACATCTAACACATCATACTTAATTTCAGTCGTAAGAGACAAACGAATTGTACTTACTGCTTTTCGTTGAATATCTCTCTAGATGTTGTCATTCATCGCTGCAGGCTTATTGGTTTCAAACGCATCTCCCAATCCTTGTTGTACTAACAAATCTGTTACCGTACTCTGCCACATCTGGAAGCTGTTCGTTCCATTAAACTTCTCAATCTCAAACTTCAAAGCTGATCCGCTGCTGGTGTCTGTCATCTTCAATCAACCAGCCTCTTGATACCACTTGTTGTAACTTCGGATATCCCAGGAATTAATCAAACAAATAATTAAAGCGGAAATAACAAAGCAAAATTTTCTTGTGGACCTATGCCACAAATCTGCACTATCAAATCAATCAAATACAATCACTAATCATAACAATCTCTCTCGCAAACTCTCAATCTAATCAACCCAACATGGGTGATTCTCTCAAAACAACATAAAGCTATCTTAGCTTTCTCTCTCTAACAATCTCACAAGATCTCTCACACACAAAAAAACTAAACAGAAACTGCTTATTTATACTAACACAAACTTGGACTCCAAGAATCCCTTTCCTATTAGGATTCTTGTCCACCAATTAAAAAATCTCTAGAAAAATCCTAAACCAAATCTAATTAGGAATTGAGGCAAAAATCCTAACAGTAGGGGTCGAATCCACATGGAAGGTATGATCGAATCAAAGGTAAATCTTACAAAAGAAAATCTAATCTAAAAGAGATTTTTAGGGGTTTTTGAAAATAGATTAATTAAACTAGAAAACAATTAAAAGAAATCTAAACTAAAGATTTAAAAGAGAGAGTTTGAGAAAAATCAATGAGTAAAAACATACTTCTTCTCCTTTAGGTAATTATTTTGATCAAGTGAATCATGGATCATAGACACTAAACATAAATTTGGCTTAAATTGCAATCAATTAAGAATCATAAATTACCCCAAATCGGTATATAGCCTAAGACGTAGACATCAACTTTCATTGAAACAAAGTAATCCTCTTAATATCTTAAACAACTCCATTTGAATAATTGGTATAGGAGAGGAATACTCGACCCTCCAACATGCTAAGAAGAATTAACTTGCTACTAGCTAAATTAATCTCTATTGTTCCTAATCAAACATTCACCCTGTGAAGAATCATAGGACAAGCATTAAGATTTACTTTTCCACATGCATGATAAATCAATCCAAACTTGCCTACATTAATTTCCATCTCGGCCTAAAGATTTCAACAAGGTTTGATATCCCATTGAACCTAGGACTCCTAGAATTGCAATTGTTACTTGGACCAACTCTAGCTTGACTCAAGCTACATGAATCTAACTATAGCATTCATAAATCTCAAGATATGTTGCGCACCAAATCAATTAAAGTATGAACACATAAGATGAAGCATAGAGATAAGAAACGTATTCAAACGGAAAAAGCTCAAATTATTAAGAAAAAAAGCCTCACCATAGATTCATTGATCAAAAGTACCTAAGGAAAAGAAGTATAAAAGGTTTAGCTACTCATGGATTGCAAGCAATCCATGAGAGACTTACAATGGTTAATGCCGGCGGCATCCTCCCTTCTTCCTATCGACGCAAAACCTAGAGAAAAGATGTGTGTAAGTTGTTCTAGGTGTTTTTATATGTTCCTAGGGTTTTAGAATTAAGAGGGTATTTATAGAGGGTGGCATAGGGTTGATTTAGAGC
>AWWV01008452.1:0-57176 GCA_001974805.1 Corchorus capsularis
TTTGGTAGCCCATCTCAACCATGACTGAGCCTTTTCAGAACCAGACTGATTCGGAGTAGGAGGGGTGAGTAATAAATTTATTCCCATCCATAATAAATAAGCAGAACCCGCAACAGTAAGGATCATCAGAGCAGTTGGGTTATTTGCTACAAGCAGACCAACACCAGCCGCTACCAATAAAATCGTAATAAAGTGCCCAAATAGCATACCTGCAACAGCGGGTACGACGACTTTACCCTTAATACCTGCGGAAATGGCGTAGGCCCAGTCTGCCCCTGGCGTAATAATAAAAAGAATGGAGACACTCCAAAATGCAATAAAAATGTTAAAAGCCATATGCTTATCTCGGCAAACTATTTTCCAAAGGTCTCGCCCGCGGTTTAGAAAAAATCCCTATTTATTCGAGCTTGTTGAAAATAATATGCTCATATATTTAGAATGTGCTTTTAAATGTTTGCTCATATCACATACATTTGGGGTAAATTTTTCTAAATGGATCGCATAGATAAAAAGATTCTTGCTGAATTGCAATTAAATGGCCGATTATCTATCACTGAATTGGCAGAAAAAGTTGGTTTGAGCATTTCACCTTGTCACAGACGAGTGAAGGCTTTAGAAGAGTCGGGAGCTATCAAAGGCTATCGGGCAGAACTCGACCCAAACTTAGTCGGTTTTGAGTTTTCAGCGATTGTTTTTATTACGCTTAAAGAAGGCGATAAACAGGCGGTTGAGAAGTTTGAAAATGCCGTGATTGAGATTCCGCAAATTATTCAGGCACAGCGTTTGTTTGGTGAACCTGACTATTTACTCCATGTTGTCGCTAAAGATTTACCAGCTTTTCAGCGTTTATATGACGAAAAATTATCTGCTATTCCAAGTGTGCAACGGCTCATCTCAACCATTGTGATGAAAGATGTGGTGCCTGAGCGCTTATTTCCGATTGGCTAAATCATCAGATGTAAAAAAAGAAGCTTTAAAGCTTCTTTTTTTAATTGGTAAAAGGGGGTAGGCATCTAGGCATCGAGTGTTTTACACAAAGAACAAATTGTACCGTTATGTTTGTGAGAGAACATAATATCTGGACGCTCATAGCCTTGCTCACATACGCGGCAGTGATAAACAGTTGCTACTGGTGTACCTTCAGCATCGTAACGTGGTTCTTTAACGCCGTCATCGTGTGACTTGATGTAGTATTTTCCTTTGGTTAATAGGCCCATGATTGGTGTTAATACAAAGGCAAGTACAAGTGCAATAATTGGAGAGTAAGGCGCTAGGAAACTACCCAATAATCCGAAGAATGCTGCAATCGATAAACCTGCTGATACAAGGAAAGCAACCATACCGACAGGGTTTACGTTGTAGAGCATGTCACGGCGGTATTCCGGTTCTTTTGGTGAAAGTTTTAAAACATATTTGTTGATTGAGATGTCTGTTGCGACAACCACAACCCATGCAATTGCAAAGTTTGAATAGAATCCTAAGATTTTACCCAGTACCGCAAACATATTGCCTTCCATCAAAGCAAGCGCAATTGCCAAGTTTACAATCACAAAGACAATACGACCAGGATAATGTTTGCTAATACGAGTGTAGGCACTTGTCCATGCAAGGGAACCAGAGTAAGCATTGGTCACATTAATTTTAATTTGAGAAATAACCACCAAAATAACCGCAAGTGTTAAAGCCGCCCAGCCCGGAAGCATGTCATGAAACGCCGCATTAAACTGTTGAACAGGTTCAGTGCTGTTTACGCCCGGTATTTTAGTGAGTAAATAGAAACCTAAAAATGCCCCAATAATTTGTTTAATCGCCCCTAAAATCACCCAGCCCGGACCCGCTGAAATAACCGCTGCCCACCATGCTTTACTATTTTCTTTTGTTTTTGCAGGCATGAAGCGTAGGTAGTCAATTTGCTCACCGATTTGCATGATGAGGGATAAGCATATACCCGCACCAAGCATGATCGCTGCCATATCTACAGGTGCAAAACCTTCATGACCTGTAAAAGTTGCAAACTGGCTAACTAAGGTAGGTTCTTGGTAAATCAGATACGCCACAGGACCAATCATTAGAACGAGCCAAAGTGGGGTAGTCCACACTTGTAATTTACTTAAAGCTTTCATGCCGTAAATGACGAGTGGAATGACCATAACGGTTGAGATGAGGTAACCTGCCCAAAGCGGAATGCCTAAACCGAGCAATAACCCTTGCGCCATGATTGAACCTTCAAGGGCAAAGAAAATAAAGGTGAAACTGGCGAAAATGATACTGGTCAGGACTGAGCCGATATAACCGAAACCTGCGCCGCGGGTAATCAAGTCAAGATCGATGTTATAGCGCGCTGCGTAGTAGGCTAAAGGAATGCCAGTTAAGAAGATAATAATCGCTGCAAATAAAATGGAGAAAACAGCATTGGTTGTTCCATAAGACATACCAATACTGGCACCAATAGAAAAGTCAGCAAGATAGGCAATACCACCAAGTGCAGTAATAGCAACAACTTTGGGACTCCAGCGCCGAAAGCTGTGTGGAGCATAACGTAAAGTATAATCTTCTAAGGTTTCATTCACTGCTTTTTGTGAATCTGTACCTTGCACAGTGTCCAGATTTGGATGTTCAGATACACTCATAACATCAATCTCCCAATCATTTTCGGTCAATCAACACAAATATTGATCATTGTTTTTTGATGGTTTTGAGTGTGTGATTTTTGGGGAAAATTGAAAATACGTTATTTTGCGTATATGTGCGTATTAGAAAAAATCGCCATGATAAATGACTTTTGGCATAAGGATTGCTGGGTTTAATGCAGCCACATGCCAAACATGAGTGTTATGCCAGATTCTTCACGCCCCCAACAAGCGCCACAACGTGTGATCAAAACACGCCGTGAATATAATATTTGGGTGGCAGATGAAAGTATCGAAGATTATGCGCTTCGCTACGCACCCACCTCAGTAAGAAAATGGTCGCCTTGGACGGTAACCAATACCGCAATTTCAACAGTCAGCTTTTTGGCGATGGAAGCCATTGGGGCAACCATGCTTTGGCAATATGGCTTTAGCAATGCAGTATGGGCAGCAATTGTCGTATGTACCATCATATTTTTGACCAGTTGGCCGATTAGTTATTACGCCGCAAAATATAATGTAGATGTTGATTTGCTTACTCGTGGTGCAGGTTTTGGCTATATTGGCTCGACCATTACGTCTCTGATTTATGCCAGCTTTACCTTTATTTTGCTTGCGTTTGAAGCTGCAATTATGGCGATGGCACTTGAGCTTGCCTTAGGCATTCCGCAAGTTATTGGTTACTTAATTTCGGCATTAGTGATTTTGCCTTTAGTGGTCAAAGGCATTGGTTTTATTAACAAAGTTCAGGCAGTCACTCAGCCAATCTGGCTCTTATTGTTGTTATTACCGTGGTTTTTTGTACTTTGGAAACAGCCACAAATTTTAAGTAGTAGCTTGCATTTTGTTGGGGCTGTTTCAAACTCAACCGATTTTAATCTGTATTACTTTGGTGCGGCGTGCACTCTTATTTTTTCATTTGTGATCCAAATTGGTGAGCAAGCTGACTATCTACGCTTTTTACCACAAAAAGAACAGAACAGAACCGCGTGGCGTTTTGCCGTTTTTTTAGGTGGTCCGTCATGGATTATTTTCGGATTTCTAAAAGTTTTGATGGGCATGCTACTGATGGTGTTAGCTTTTCAGCTGTTTATTCCTGTCTCTGAACTAGACAATCCTACATATTTGTATTGGGTTGCCTATCAACAATTTATTCCAAACCCTCAGCTTGCTTTAATATTGACTCTAGCACTGGTTTGCTTGGCGCAAATTAAAATTAATATGACCAATGCCTACGCTGGTTCATTGGCATGGTCTAACTTTTTTGCTCGTTTAACTCATAGCCATCCGGGACGAATTGTCTGGCTTCTTTTTAACGTGTTTATTGCCATTGTTTTGATGGAAATGGGCATTAGCCATGCGGTTGAACGCATTTTGGGGCTATATAGCAATATCGCTTTGGCATGGATTGGTGCCGTTGTTGCCGATTTAATTATCTGTAAACCTTTAGGTTTAAGCCCGAAAGGAATTGAATTTCGTCGTGCTTACTTATATGACATCAACCCCGTAGGCGTGGGCGCTTTACTGATTGCTTCAGTGTTATCGATGCTTAGCTATTTGGGCTTTTTCGGACTCATGGCAAAAGGATTGGCGAGTTTTATTGCTTTGGGGAGTGCGGTGTTATGCGTTCCTATTATTGCTTACCTAACCAAAGGCAAATATTACATTGCACGCCAGCCTGAAAAAATTCAGGCGACGTCGGTTGCTAACTGTGTGGTATGTGAACGGGACTATGAACTTGCAGATATGGCGGGTTGCCCAGCTTATAACGGTACGATTTGTTCTCTATGCTGTTCACTTGAAGCACGCTGTCACGATTTATGTAAACCCGATGCACGTTGGTCAGTTCAGCTCAAAAAAGCCATCTGGCACTATTTACCAGAACGTTGGGCTAGCCGTTTAAATAGCAGGGTCAGTTTGTATTTATTACTGACTTTAGGGTTGTCTATTGTTTTGGCAGTGAGTTTAAGTCTGGTTTATATCCAAGAAAAAACCTATTTAGAAACCATTAATGCCGCAGCCGTTCCGCAGTTATTCACGCTGTTTGTAAAAATTTACACCATTTTATTTTTATTGATGAGTGTTGCAGCATGGTGGTTAGTACTAAACGATGAAAGCCGACGTAATGCCGAAATCGAAACGCATCAGCAAACAGCATTATTGATTGATGAAATTGCTGCCCATGAAGTCACTTCAAAAGACTTACAAGACGCTAGAATAGCAGCAGAGCGGGCAAATGACGCAAAAAGCCGTTATGTCATTGGCATTAGTCACGAACTAAGAACACCTCTAAATAGTATTTTGGGCTATAGCCAATTGCTTCAAAAACAAGAACAGCTCTCGGAACAAGGCAAAATGGCGCTCGGGGTGATTAGCCGTAGTGGACAGCATTTGACTTCACTGATTGATGGTTTACTAGATTTAGCACGCATTGAAACAGGCAAGATTTCTTTAAATGTAGTGGATGTGCATTTCCCAAATTTTATTGAACAGATTATTCAAATGTTTCAGCCACAGTTTGAACAGAAGAATTTACAGTTTGTTTATGAAATTGGAGATAACCTGCCGCACTATGTCCGTACCGACAAAAAACGCTTAGAGCAAGTGCTCATCAATTTGCTGGGCAATGCTTTAAAATTTACGACGAGCGGTACAATTACTTTAAAAGTCGAGTACCGTTTTCAAACGGCTTATTTTGAAATTAGAGATACGGGCTGTGGTATTGCCGAGGCAGATTTAGAGCGAATCTTTAATCCGTTTGAACGGGGCAGTAATGTGGTTCAAGGCGGATTTACCGGAACAGGACTCGGACTACCCATTGTAAAATTGTTGGTCGATTTACTCGGTGGCCAGCTATCTGTGACCAGTCAGCTCAATCAGGGTTCACAGTTTAAGATTAAGTTTTATTTACCTTCAAAAGAAGTGGTTCATCCAATTTCTAATGTCTACTCCAACCAAATTACGGGTTATCAAGGCGAACGAAAACGAATTTTGGTTGTCGATAATGAAGCTGTGGACCGAGGTTTGGTTGCTAATTTTCTCAAACCTTTGGGATTTATGATTGAAGAAGCCGAGTCGGGCATTGACTGTTTAAGACGTGTACCTATTTTTCAGCCGAACCTGATTTTGATGGATTTAAATATGCCTTTGATGGGCGGGTGGGAAACAGCACGATTATTGCGTCAGAATAATATTACCAATGTGCCGATCTTAATTATTTCAGCCAATGCAGGCGAGCGTGAAGTCAATCCACAAGATGCGGTCTTAAGTGAAGACTTTATGTTAAAACCAATCGATCTCAATTTGTTGCTGAGTAAAATTGGAGATAAGTTGGGCTTGGTGTGGATTGATTCCAAATCAGAGACACTCCTTGAAAATAATGAAGTTCAAGCACTCGATTTAAATATATATAAGCAAGAGCAAGTTGCTGTTCATACACCAATTCAACAACCAGAAAATAATGATCTGCTTGATTTACCGCAAAGCTTGCAACAGTTAAATGATTTAATTGGACAGGGTTATATTCGAGGAATTCAACAGACTTTAATGCAATGCCGTCAAAATTTTCCGGAGCATAATGAGTTATGGGAACAGCTTGAACAGGCTATTCAAAAGTTTGATCTAAAACACGCGCAACGATTGATTCAGGATAAGCAATGAGTACGCAACATGTTTCTTTTCAGCAAGCTTCGCCAAACGAGCAGGCTGTTATTCTGATTGTGGATGATGTGCCGGAAAATTTAGGCTTGTTACATGAAAGTCTGGATCAGGCAGGTTATCGCGTGCTTGTCACAACCGATGGGTTAAGTGCAATTGAAATTGCACACCGATGCTTACCAGATATGATTTTACTTGATGGCAATATGCCACATATGGACGGTTTTGAAAGTTGTATACAGCTTAAAGCGAGTCCAATTACGCAGTTTATTCCCGTTATTTTTATGACAGGTTTGTCTGAGACAGAGCATATTGTGCGTGGTTTTCAGGTCGGTGGGGTGGACTATGTAACCAAGCCCTTGAATATTGAAGAAGTATTAGCAAGGGTAAAAACACATTTGGCACATGCCAAACTATTGCAGCAACAGAAACAGGTGATTGATGCAACGGAAACAGCCATTCTTGCGCTAGATGTTCACGGTAAAATTGTTTGGAAAACTCAAAAAGCTAGTGATCTACTAAATCAATATTTACCTGAATTAGAAGTTTTTGAAGCAGGCTTAAAAGCTTGGTTTTCAGACTTAGAGCAAGAAAAAGACTCCAAAAAATTAACCAGCTGTTCTTATTCAACACCATCTCAGCAATTACAGCTTTTATTGCTTACGCCGTGGCAATCTGAAACAAGCGTAGCAAAAAATTATCTTATCCAGATTAAGACCTCTACACCTGCCTTGGAAATGGCTGATATTTTGAAATATTGCCCGCAGTTGACTCAACGTGAGGCAGAAGTCATGCACTGGTTGTTGTTAGGGAAAACCAATAAGGATATTGCAGAAATTTTGGAGCTGAGTCCACGGACGGTAAACAAGCATTTAGAGCATGTTTTTGAAAAACTTTGTGTTGAAAACCGAACTGCTGCGGTGGCGCATATTAATAGCTTGGTGCAAGAGTTTCACTAATTTAAGTGAAGATTGTATTTAAAAAGCATACAGACTCACTGCTAAAAATAGGCTATTTTTTTACAGTTAAATTTGTTCTTATAGATAAAGATATATAAAGTCATTTTTAAATAAATACGATTTGTAATATGAGGAATTCATTGTGAATATTCAACAAAAAGATGATACAAAACACGGCAGCTTTAGCTTACTTGATGGTGAAACCGTTGCAGGCGAAATGACTTATACATGGGCAGGCGAAAGCATGCTAATTATTGATGCCACAGATGTAAACGAAAATTATCGTGGACAAGGTGTAGGTCGCCAATTACTTGATGCTTTGGTAGCTTTTGTTCGTGAAAAAGATGTAAAAGTAATTCCGCTTTGCCCATATGCAAAATCGGTTTTTGATAAAGACCCAAGTATTGGTGATGTACTTAGAAAATAAGCAATAGATTAAAAATCATTTAATAAAAATCGGGCGTTGGTGTCCGATTTTTTTTATTGGTTTTATTACTCATCTTTGCTTTAGTGAACATGTTTTAAGCAGTTGTATTCAACTGATTTGAAGGTTTGCGATTGCCAAATCGAATTTATCAAACTTATAGAAAAGCTTATCTAATAAAAATAGTTTTAGACCAATTGGGAAAAAAATAAACTTGTTACACAAATATTTAATGGCTGACGAAAGCTAAATATTTATAACGTTTTAATATTATTTGTTGGAATTTTCCTTGAACTGGCAGTATATCCATAGTGTGTTGCCGCAATTTTTCTCTGCAACTTTGACCACGCTGAAAATTTCAATTATCAGCATTATTCTGGCGATTATTGTAGGGCTAATTTGCAGCATTTTAATCACATATCGCGTGCGGGTGCTAAATAGAATTGCCCAGTTCTATATTGAGTTATCTCGAAATACCCCTTTATTAATTCAATTGTTCTTTTTGTATTACGGTTTGCCAAAGCTGGGTATCAAAATTGATGGTTTCACTTGCGGTGTGATCGGATTGACTTTTTTAGGTGGAAGCTATATGGCCGAAGCTTTCCGAGCAGGTTTGCAGTCGGTGGCCAAAGGGCAGATTGACTCAGCAAAAAGTATTGGTCTACAACCGACTCAAATTTTTAGATATGTCATTTTCCCTCAAGCGCTTGCCATTTCAATTCCGGCAATAGGGGCAAATTGCCTATTTCTAATTAAAGAAAGTTCTGTGGTGAGTGCCATTGCTGTCGTTGAGCTGCTTTTTGTGACCAAAGACTTAATTGGCATGGACTATAAAACTACGGAAGCTTTGTTTTTACTCATCATGGCTTATCTGATTATTTTATTGCCCGTGTCTATTTTAACCAGTTATCTGGAGCACAAAAGTCGGAAGGTGAGCCATGGAACTTGATTATCTATTTCAAGCGAGTCACCTCGAACGTTTAATGTGGGGACTTTGGGCAACGGCAAAAATTGCTTTTATTTCGGTGTTTTTTTCTGCAATTTTTGGCACAGTTTTCGGCGTCATTATGACTTCTAAAAACATAGTCGTTAAATCGCTGTGCCGCCTGTATCTAGAAGCCATTCGAATCATTCCAATTTTAGTTTTGCTGTTCGTGTTTTATTTCGGCTTTGCGACATGGTTTAACTGGCAGTTTTCAGCAATGTGGGTGTGTGTTGTTGTGTTTGTTTTATGGGGTACGGCAGAAATGGGCGATTTGGTTCGTGCAGCCATTACTTCAATTGATCAGCATCAACGCGATTCGGCCTATGCGCTCGGACTAACTCATGTTCAAGCCTTGGTCTATGTCATTTTTCCGCAAAGTCTAAAACGAGTAACACCAGGCGCGATTAACTTATTTACCCGAATGGTGAAAACCAGCTCTTTGGCGGTCCTGATTGGTGTGGTTGAGGTGATTAAAGTTGGCCAGCAAATTATTGAAAATTCGCTGTTGACCGTGCCAAGCGCTTCTCTTTGGATTTATGGCTTTATTTTTATTTTGTATTTTCTGATTTGCTATCCCTTATCTCGTTTGGCGGCACATTTAGAAAAGGTCTGGGAGTAATTATGCCTTTGTTATCGATACAACAATTACAGAAATCATTTGCACAAAGTCATATTTTACAGGGCATTGATCTGGATGTAGAACAAGGAGAGGTGGTTGTTATTTTAGGTCCATCGGGCTGCGGTAAAAGTACCTTACTGCGTTGTATTAACGGCTTAGAACCAATTCAGGGTGGCGAAATTCTTTTAACTGGCTCAGGTGTTTTGGGCAAAGATGTGGACTGGACTAATGCTCGTCAAAAAATTGGCATGGTTTTTCAGAACTATGAGCTATTTGGGCATATGAACGTCATCGACAATATTTTGCTTGGGCCACTTAAAGTACAAAAACGCCACCGTGATGAAGCTGAACAAGTAGCAGATGAGTTGTTAAAGCGAGTGGGGCTATATGAGCGAAAACTTGATTATCCACGACAACTTTCTGGCGGACAAAAACAGCGTATTGCCATTGTCCGTTCATTGGTCATGCAACCTCAGGTGATTTTACTTGATGAAATTACCGCTGCGCTTGATCCAGAAATGGTTAGGGAAGTACTCGATGTGGTACTGAAATTGGCGAATGAAGGAATGACCATGTTGATTGTGACACATGAGATGTCCTTTGCGCGTAAGGTTGCCGACCGCATTATTTTTATGGATAAGGGCAAGATTATTGAACAGGCTTCACCAGAAGAATTTTTTGAACAGCCAAAAACAGAACGAGCGAAAGCTTTCTTAAATATTTTGTCGTACTAAATTTTTATTATTTGAATCATGAGGAAGTGAATGTTTAAACGTAATTCAATAAAAATATTAAGCAGTCTTGCTGTTGCTGGGGTTTTATTAACTGCATGTAGTAAAACACCATCAACTGAACAGGCAAGTAATGCTCAAGAAGACCATTCTTTAGAACAAGTCAAAAAAAATGGAGTTCTACGCGTTGCTGTTTTTGCTGATGATCCGCCGTTTGGTTATGTAGATAGTGCGGGGAATAATCAGGGCTTTGATGTGGCTCTAGCAAAACGGGTGACTAAAGATTTGCTTGGTGATGAAAAGAAAGTTGAGTTTATTGTGACTGAAGCTTCAAATCGGGTGGAGTTTTTAAAATCAAATCGTGCCGATGTGGTGTTCGCGACATTTACAGTAACCCCTGAACGTAAGGAAGTTGTCGATTTTGCCGAGCCTTATTTAAAAGGGGCTTTTGGGATTGTCTCGCCTAAAGCTAAGCCGATTACAGATATTGCCCAATTAGAAGGTAAAACTTTAATTGTAAATAAAGGCACAAGTTCAGATACCTACTTTACCAAGCACTATCCGAAAGTGAATTTACTCAAGTTTGAAAGAAACTCGGATGCCTTCAAAGCTTTAACCGACGGTCGTGGTGACGCAATTTCACAAGATAGTACTTATGCTTTGGCGTGGGCCGCGAAGAACCCAAGTTATGTTGCAGGTATTCAGTCTATTGGTGATCAAGAGTTTATTGCACCAGCAGTGAAAAAGGGCAATACCCAATTATTGAATTGGCTCAATACTGAAATTAAGCAGCTAAGAACAAGCGGTGAAATTAAGAAAATTTATGATGAAACCTTGAAACCAATTTACGGTGACTCGGTAAATCCGAATGTGTTTTTAGACGTAGGCCAATAATTTTCGATATCGCTAGAGCAGTGCCTAAAAGTAGGCGCTGCTATTTTTAAATAAGACTTTTACAAGAACGATAGGGTGAAATAATGACAACATTAACATTTCAAAACGTAAAGCATATTTTAGCTGCGTCTTTACTGAGTTTAGGTTTAGTTGCATGTGACAAAGGAACTCAGTCTACTGAAAAAACGGCTGATACCACACAAACTACGTCTAGTATTGAACAGATCAAAAAGAATGGTGTTGTACGAATTGGCGTATTTAGTGATAAACCGCCGTTTGGATATTTAGATGCTCAAGGTAAAAATCAGGGCTTTGATGTAGAAATTGCTAAGCATGTTGCGAAAGATCTGCTGGGTGATGAAAACAAAGTTGAGTTTGTTTTAACTGAAGCTGCGAACCGTGTCGAATACTTAAAAGCCAATAAAGTGGATATTATTTTTGCCAACTTTACTGTTACGCCAGAACGTAAGGAAGTTGTCGATTTTGCTAAACCTTATTTAAAAGTTGCTTTGGGTGTGGTTTCTCCTAAAAGTCATCCAATTACCGATGTGGCTCAACTTAAAGATAAAACCTTGCTGGTAAACAAAGGTACAACGGCAGATTCATTCTTCACCAAGACTCATCCTGAGATTAAACTACAAAAGTATGAGCAAAACACTGAAACTTTTGATGCTTTAAAAGATGGTCGTGGTGCTGCGCTTGCCCATGATAACTTGCTGGTTTTAGCGTGGGCTAAGGAAAATCCAAATTACACAGTTGGCATTACCAATTTAGGTGAGCAGGACTTAATTGCACCAGCAGTGAAAAAAGGTGATAAAGAGTTATTGGACTGGTTGAACCAAGATTTAGAGAAACTGGCGAAAGAAGGCGTGATTCATCAGGCTTATGAAAAAACCTTAAAACCAGTCTATGGCGATACGATTAATCCAAAAGATTTATTGGTTGAGTAATCGTGCTAATAACCTCTAATGATTAGAACTCTAGATAGTATTTACTCGAACTAAGATTCATCTACAGCCTGCCCATAATTTATAAAGGTAATGTTTTTGCAATATTTTTTATAGATGTAAACAGTGGTCAGGTTCTGTAGATGAGAAAGTTTTTTGGTTACTTTTTCCAAAAAAAGTAACAGAATTAGCTGATTGCTTTAGAGTTTAAAGGTAGGATTCAATCGTGCTAATTCTTTGACTTTATATTACTTTAACTTAAATAAAGTCGGCTCTGCTGCTAATTTATCTGCCAAATATTGAATCAACACACTCAATTTAGGCGGGACATGCCGTGTCGGTGGGTAGAGTAACCACAGCCCACCGCTATAATAGGTCTTAAAATACCAATCTGGTAAAACCTGAACTAAGGTACCTTGTTGTAGAGCATGGCGTGCAACGAAGTACGGCAAGCTCGCAATACCTAAATGCTGTAATGCAGCACTCAAACGCACACCCGTATGATTTGCTGCATAACGACCACGTACGGCAACACTTATCGATTTATTTCCTTGCTGAAATTTCCATTTTGAGTCACTGGCTTGTTCACCTAAGTAAATACATTCATGCTGCTTTAAATCATGAGGGTGGCTCGGTATGCCATGCTTGGCCAAATACTCAGGCGTAGCACAAACCAAGTGATCAATATCAATGAGTTTTCGACCCATAAGGCCACCCGGTGGTTGCTCTGTAATTCGAAGTGCTAAATCGACTCCATCATCAATGAGATCTACATAACGATCTTCTAAAAGCATTTGTATATCAATTTTCGGGTAGCGTTCTAAAAATTCGGGCAAATGTGGGTGAATCATAAAATGTCCCACAGCTTTCGGAACACTCATGCGAATAATACCTTCGGGTTCGACATGGAATTGGCCCGAACTTTCCATGACTGCTTGCGCAGCATTCACCATATCTAAACAACGTTGATAGACCTGTTGTCCACTTTCACTTAAACGAAGTTTCCGTGTGGTCCGATAGAGTAAGCGGGTACCTAAAGCACGTTCTAAACGAGCAATTGCACGACTAACAGCGGAAGGTGTTGTACCAAGCTGGCGTGCAGTTTCAGAAAAACTTTCCGACTCGACAACCTTAACGAAAGTTGCCATTTCATTTAACAGAACCAGACTTTGATTTGTGCTCATGAGGCAAAAGTTATTTGGATTTTGACTGGATTATCGCGTCTAAAAAATCGCAATACAATCTTTTCTGTGATTTTCAGGAAACTAAATTGTTATGTGGCAGTTGTATGGACATGAGTTTTTAACGCTAGCTCTTATTCACTTTATGGCGGTGATTTTACCGGGACCAGATTTTGTGATTACGGTAAGACAAAGTGTTCGTTATGGTTACTTAATTGGATGTCTAACCGCAATTGGTATTGGTGTCGGAATTTCAGTCCATGTGTTTTATACACTGGTTGGTATTGGCTTTTTGATTCAGCAAAGTGAATGGCTTATGTCACTGATCAGAACAGCGGGGGCAGTTTACTTAGTGTATTTAGGATGGCAGTGTTTACGTAGCCAGCCGAATACAAATCTTGAGATCAATAACCAAACTGATAGTGATGCTCCAAGTTTGTTTAAAGCTTTTACGATGGGTTTTCTTACCAATGCGTTAAACCCAAAAGCCACTATCTTTTTTCTGGCAATTTTTACGACGGTTGTAAGTACGACCACACCAATGAAAGTTCAGGTTTTTTATGGAGTGTGGATGTGTATGGTCAATGCCATCTGGTTTATGGTGGTGAGTGTACTGTTTGCACAGCCTATCGTACGTAAAAGATTTTTGGAGTTTGGGGTTTATTTTGAGAGGGTGATGGGATTGTTGTTGATTGGAATTGCATTGAGATTGATTTGGGGATTGTTTAATTAAGTTGGATATCTATTGATATTTCCTCAGGTTAAAGTCATCTGCAAGTTTTTAGACTAGCACAACGGAGTCCATACTTGCATTTGCTAGTGCTAAATTTCATCCACAGCCTGCCCATAATTTATAAAGATAATGTATTTGCAATATTTTTTGAAAAATGAAAACAGAGAACAGGTTCTGTGGATGAGAAAGTTTCTCTTGCGTGACGTTGTCACTCATTTTTTAAAAAAGTAATGGAATTAGCTACTTTCTTTGGATTTGAAAACGGTAAGACTCCGCCGTGATAACCACTCATAATTTTTAGCTCAACCTAAAGTCATCTGCGAACTATTGCATAGCACGACAGAGTATTATCGCTTAAAGTTTTAATTTCTTCAGTCGCCTTCGGCTGGACTTACTTTGGTTTCGCTCAAAGTAAGCAAAAGCATTGTCATCTGCAAAACCTGTCGACTTATTTCATTTAACTAGTATTTCACAGAAACAGAATCTTTTTGATGCTACGCAGGTTGCAGACGACTTTTGCTCGAGTACATGTAGTGCTAGAACTATTTGAGTTTTAATAGTTTCCTTATTGAAAAATTGAATTTTAATGAGGGCAAATTAATTATAAAAAAAGACCGCTCAAAAGCAGTCTTTTCTACAAATAGATTTAATTGCTACGCCTATTACGTGTCAGTTGATGTAACACCGACACCAATAAATCAATTTCTTCCGTCGTATTATAAAAAGCCAAAGACGGACGCACGGTCTGTTCTACACCAAAACGACGTAAAATTGGCTGTGCACAGTGGTGCCCAGAACGTACAGCAATACCATGTTGATTTAAAGCTTTACCGACTTGTTCAGTTGAATAGCCTTGTAAAGTAAAGGACATCACACTGGCTTTGTGATGCGCCGTTCCGATCAGGCGTAAACCAGACACACTACTCAGCGCATTTTGACCATATTCGAGTAGATCATGTTCATAGCGAGCAATGTTATGAATGCCTAGACTTTCGACATATTCAAGTGCAGCACCTAAACCAACAGCATCAGCAATGTTCCCAGTTCCGGCTTCAAACTTGTTTGGTGCAGGTTGGTAAACTACCTGTTCGAAGGTCACATCCTGAATCATGTTACCGCCGCCTTCCCAGACAGGCATGCTTTCAAGTAGTTCTGGTTTTGCATAGACCGCACCAATGCCCGTCGGCCCAAACACTTTATGTCCAGAGAACACAAAAAAGTCTGCATCGAGAGCTTGTACATTGGTAGGGATGTGCGAAACAGATTGAGCACCGTCAACTAAAACGCGTACACCTTTGGCATGCGCAATTTTAATGACTTCAGCAACAGGTGTGACTGTGCCTAAAGCATTCGAAACTTGAGTAATCGACAGCAGTTTAGTACGTTCATTAATCAGTTTTGGTAACTCTTCTAAAATAATCTGGCCCGTGTCATCAACAGGAATGACTCGTAATTTTGCTCCAGTTTTTTTAGTGAGTTGATACCAAGGCACAATATTGGCATGGTGTTCTAAGTGAGAAACAATAATTTCATCACCTTCACCAATATTTTGCTCACCCCATGTTTTTGCAATCAGGTTAATGCCTTCGGTTGTTCCTCGAACAAAGATAATTTCTTTAGAAGAGGGTGCACCAATAAATCGAGCAACTACATTTCTTGCATGCTCATAGGCGTCGGTTGCACGAGCCGCTAACTCATGGGCAGCACGGTGAATATTTGAGTTTTCATGCTGATAAAAATAAGCAATCCGGTCAATCAAGCGCTGCGGTTTTTGTGTGGTCGCTGCATTATCAAACCAGACCAAAGGTCGACCGTTGACGCGTTCCTGTAAAATTGGGAAATCGCGACGTATGGCATGTACATCGAGTGGTTGAGCACTACTTGCTACAAAAGTGGGTTGTGATGGTTGATAGTGACTATAACTTTGTCCAGTTTGAGGCAAGTCTAAAAAGTAAAATGCAGAGCTTGCTGAACTTTGGGTAGGTGTGTTCGTTGCAAAACGATCTTCCGTCAGTAATGACTTTAGCTGGTCACCATGTGGCAACTGAAAAGACTGTGCAACCGAATAATTATCTTCAACACCTTTAACAGATGGTTCTGTTGCATTGGGGGCAGAAAAATCATTTAAAAAATAATAAGGTGATTCACCTGCACCAGTGGGTAAGCTGGGTTCAATGCGTGGCACATTTGGTTCACTATGAGCAGCTTGTGGCAAATGTGGTTCAAATGGTGGCCGTGGCAAATTAGCTCCACCAACCACAGGTGCAGACGCTACAATTCGGCGTTCAGGGTAGTCGGGCAAATTTGGAATATGTTCAGGATATTCCGGATTGAGACTTTTCTGAAAGGCGATATTGGGCGCACGACCGCTGAGTGCAGAAAATGGTTCACCCGGTTGTGGTGGGTGCGGTGGTGCTCCGACAGGTAAGTCCAAGTTAAGGCCCGATGGAGAAGTCGAACTGCTTGAGCTTGGCACTGCTGAAAAAAACTCATTAGCAAGTCGAGCAATGGTGGACTCATCAGGGAAGTTGGCTGGTGGGTTAACACTAGTCACTTCAGGCCCCGTTGGACTACCTTGCAGATTACTTGTAGTTAACTGGGTAGTCATGATATTTGTCCACCTCCACATCATCTAACACTGCCAAAGCATCGTCTGTTAATACTGCAAGTGAGCAATATAACGAGATTAGATATGAGGCAATCGCGTTACGGTTAATTCCCATAAAGCGTACTGAAAGCCCCGGTGACTGTTCACCCGCAAGGCCCGGTTGGAACAAACCGACAATCCCTTGACGCTTTTCACCTACACGAAGCAGCAAGATTTTAGTTTTGCCATCTTCTACAGGAATTTTATTTGATGGAATAAGTGGAATTCCGCGCCATGTAATGAACTGCGAACCAAACAGACTAACTGTTGGAGGCGGTACACCACGGCGTGTACATTCACGGCCAAATGCTGCAATCGCATCAGGGTGTGCTAGGAAAAATCCCGGTTCTTTCCAGACTTTACGTAGCAAATCATCAAGATCATCAGGAGTAGGTGGGCCATTTAAAGTCGAAATACGTTGGTCATCTGTCACACTTGCCAGTAAACCGTATTCCGGGTTATTGATAAGCTCACTTTCTTGACGTTCTTTAATGGTTTCAATGGTTAAGCGAAGCTGTTCTTTAATTTGGTCATGTGGGCTGCTGTAAAGGTCGGCAACGCGTGTATGTACATCTAAAACAGTAGATACACCATTTAAAAAGTATTCGCGTGGCTCTGGGTCATAATCAACAAAAGTCTGAGGTAAAGTTGCTTCATCACGTTGTGTACAAGCCACCTGAATATCATCGGTATTATTGACACGGTTTAGGCGATAAATACCTGCTTCAACAGGAATCCACTGAAGTAAGTGAGTCAGCCAGCGGGGAGTAATCGTGGAAAGTTGGGGAGCTGTCTTGGTCGCATTAGCCAGTTGACGCGCTGCGTGGTCCCCAAGTGCAAGTTGGGCTTTGTCTGTATTTTTCGCCATGAATCATTTTTCCTTATTACATTGGCTTTTTGAAAATAAAAATTCTAGGATGCATATAAACTAGAATTAGTTCTGGTTTTAAAATTAAAATCGCGTTATAAATTTTTTAAATACTGAGCTTATTAATGAGTTATCTATTTTCTAAATAAAAATATATTTAAACTAGAAATAAGCATTTTATTAATCTGCACGTTCTTTGTTTATTTATCTCCTTATCTATTTATTTCACATCTATAGTTTTTAACCGGCAATATGATTTTTTTGATAAGACTCATTCGGTGACTGTAAAATCTGGCTACCTGCAGCAACACTATGGGTTAGCCAAACATTCCCCCCAATAATTGACCCTCGACCAATCGTAATACGACCTAAAATAGTGGCGCCTGCATAAATCACGACATCATCTTCAACAATTGGATGGCGTATATAGTCTTTTTTCAAACCACCATCATCATTGGTTTCAAAGCGTTTTGCTCCAAGGGTCACGGCCTGATAAATACGAACGCGTTCCCCAATCACACAAGTCTCACCAATCACCACACCCGTACCATGATCAATGAAAAATCCTTTACCGATTTGTGCACCTGGATGAATATCAATACCTGTTGCAGAGTGAGCCAACTCCGAAATAATGCGTGACAATAAAGGCACTTGAGCATAGAGCTGATGGGCAATTCTGTGATAAATAATCGCAAATATGCCCGGATAGCAGAGTAATACTTCGTCTACACTATGTGCTGCTGGATCACCTTCATAAGCCGCCCGCACATCACCGTCTAAAAGGCGCCGTATAGAGGGCAAAGTGTTGGCAAAATCCTGCACAATAGTTTGAGCAAGTTCCTGTGGTTGTTGTACTGGGCTTGAATGCTCCAAATGTCGTTTCGCTTCATAATTTAAAGCCAGTTGTACTTGAGCATGTAAAGCTGTTAGTACCCGATTTAAAGTATAGGCAATATAAGAATCTTCAGTTTCCTGACGTAAGTCGGCAGGGCCTAAACGCATTGGAAATAAAATCCCGCACAGGTCATCTAAAATGGCCTTTAAAGCTTCTTTAGATGGAAGTTCACGGCCCCCAAATTCTTTTGTTCTGTGCTGTTGCTGACGCCAGTCATGCCTTGCTTGTTGTAAACCTTGTACAACCGCATTAATGTTCCATTGAGTCACAAGCTTTCCTTGATTCACTGAAAATTGATTGAAGTATTAGTCTTGTTGCCAAGGAAGTTGGTGGATGCGCCAGCCATTTTTCTGATTACGCTGTTGCTGTTCATTTAGATCACCTTCAAAGCCTTCAAGAACGTTATAAATGTGTTCAAAACCTGCATTAAATGCGGCTTCGGCAGCTTGTGCTGAACGGTTGCCACTACGGCATAACAAAAGAATGGTTTTGTCTTTACCAACTTTTGATTCAAGTTCTTTTAAAAAGCGTGGATTACGGTTAAATGATGTGCCTGTTGCCCATGCAACATGGATACTTTCAGGGACATAACCCACAAATTTACGTTCTTCATTGGTACGCACATCAACTAAAACAGCTTCTCCTTGTTGTACAAGCTGCCATGCGTCAACAGGTGATAAACTGCCACTAAAATTTAGTTCGCGTTCTTGTGCATATTGCTGTGCTTTAGCAAGAATATCTTCGGCTGAAAAGGATGTATTTGAACCATTTGAGATAAAACTTTGTGGAGTTTCAGTATTTAATTTAGCGTTCATTGAATATATCCTTATCTTTGATTCAGATTGTTAAGGTTCAATTTACGCGGTTTTAAATATAAGCAAAAATAAGGAATATCTATTTATATATATTATTTTGATAAATAAGAGCGGTGGATATTTTATATAAAACAGTATTAGTTAATCTTATAAAGTTATTAAAATAAAATAGATTTAAGAAATTTTATTATTTAGTAAAAACCGTACAGATTAAAATAATCCGCACGGTTTTTAAAATTAAGCAAATCCACCATTTACACGAATGACTTGAGAGTTTACCCAGCGCCCATCTGGACCAGCCAGCATGGCCACTACGCCAGCAATTTCGTCAGGTGTCCCGATTCGTTCCAATGGAGCAAGTTTTGCAATCGCCGCCACTTGCTCTTCAGTTTTTCCATTATAAAAAAGGTCAGTGCCTATCGGGCCGGGCGCAACGGCATTTACAGTGATATTGCGTCCACGTAACTCATTTGCTAACACATGTACCAAACCTTCGACACCTGCTTTTGAAGCAATATAAGGACCATATGCCGGAAAAGATTTGGCAATTACACTGGTTGAAAGTGCAATAATCCGACCACTATCTGGCACTGTTTCGGCAGCATGCGCCAATATTAAAAACGAGCCACGTAAATTGGTATGAATCACTTTATCGAAATCTGGCAGGCTTTCAGGTGTAATTTTTGCCATAGGCATAATACCGGCACTATGAACTACCACATCTACTTGACCATTAATGGCTTTTGCTTCTTGAAATAAACGGCTCACCTCATGTTCATTTGCAACGTCCGCTTGAATAGCTAAGGCTTGACCACCTTGCTCAATAATATGTTCTACAGTGGCTTGGGCATGCACTTTATTGCCAGCATAATTAACTATCACATAAAAACCATCTTGAGCTAAACGTTCTGCAATAGCACGGCCAATACCACGTGATGCACCAGTAACCAGAGCTGTTTTTCTTGAAATATTCATTTTTAGATTGCCTATTTGATTAAGTATGGCTTATTTTAATAATATAGAAATATGGGATAAATCATCAGAATTGGATAAGATAATTCCATATTTATTAATAATAGACAGGGTTAAAAGCGAGCACTATGGATAAATTTGATACCTTGCAACTTTTTACCCGCATCGTAGAGCTGGGTAGTTTTAGTCAGGCAGCCGATCAGCTGAATATCCCACGCGCTACAGCAAGTAACGCCATTAAAGAGTTAGAGAGTAATTTACAGTGCCGTTTATTAGAGCGGACGACTCGGCATGTAAGACCATCACTAGATGGACAGGCATTTTATGAACGCTGCACACAAATATTATCGGAACTTGATGATGCCGAATCATCTTTACGGAATGTAATTGCTCAGCCCCGTGGTTTATTACGTGTCGATTTATCAGGCGCACATGCGACTAAAATTGTTTTACCCAATATCGATCAATTTCATCAACTGTATCCCGACATTGAACTGGTAATCAGTACGGGTGACCGCTTGGTTGATCTGATTAGGGAAGGCATAGACTGCGTGGTGAGAGCGGGACGTTTGGATGATTCCACTTTAATTGCTAGACATTTGATCGATATGCCGCAAGTGATTTGTGCAAGTCCTGACTATTTAAATAAACATGGAACGCCAGAGCAACCAGAAGATTTATTATCACATTATTGTGTCAATTTCTTTTCGACATCAGGCGGACGGAATTATCCATTTGAATTGATGGTGAATGGCAAAAAACAAGATTATTTTTTGAAAAGTTGGATCGCGGTAAATGATGCTGAAAACTATGTATTATCTGCCTTACAAGGGGCTGGCTTAATTCAAGTACCGCGCTACCATGTGGCAAATGAATTAAAAAGTGGGCGACTGGTTCAGGTTTTATCTGAGTGGGAAAGCCCGAAGATGTCAGTTTCTGCATTATATCCGCAGCATCGGCAGCTCTCGCCACGCGTACGAGTTTTTGTCGCTTGGCTGAGTGAGTTATACACGGGCTATTTTGCCAACTTTGAATACCCGCAAAAATGAAATATCTTGCGGGTAAGTCAAAAACTAAATGATATTTTTAAGACTGATTCTGTAATTTATCTTGAGTCTTGGTCTCAAAATCACTCGCATCATGGCGTTCATGCAACTGCGTAGTTAAATCACCAAAGGTACGATTGACCATACGGCCACGTTGTACCGCAGGGCGCGCTAAAATCGCATCTGCCCAACGTTGAACATTTTTATATTGATCGACACCTAAAAACTCCGCGCCGTTATATACCCAGTTTTTAACAAGACCGCCATACCAAGGGAATGCTGCAATATCAGCGATGCTATATTCAGAACCCGCCAAATATTCGTTTTTTGCCAGATGCTGATCTAATACATCAAGTAAGCGTTTTGTTTCCATTGCAAAGCGGTTAATCGCATATTCAATTTTAACAGGGGCATAAGCATAAAAATGTCCAAAACCACCACCTAAGTAAGGTGCACTGCCCATTTGCCAGAATAACCAATTGAGGCATTCAGTACGTGCAGCAATATCAGTCGGAATAAACGCTTTAAACTTTTCAGCCAAGTAAAGCAAAATTGAGCCAGATTCAAATACTCTTAATGGCGGGTTTTGGCTATGGTCAACCAATGCTGGAATTTTAGAGTTGGGATTAATGTCTACAAAGCCACTACCAAATTGCTGTCCTTCACCGATTTTAATCAGCCATGCATCATATTCAGCATCTTTATGTCCTAACGCTAAAAGCTCTTCAAGCAAAATAGTAACTTTTTGACCATTAGGCGTTGCTAAAGAGTAGAGTTGGAGCGGATGTTTTCCTACTGGAAGTGTATGCTCGTAACGCGCACCTGAGGTAGGTTGGTTTAAATCGGTTTTTTCTCCAGTCCATTGCCAAACTTGTGGAGGAATATAGTTTGAATTACTCATTTTTTATCTCATGTTTGGTGTAAATATAAGGATTTATTTATGTCGCAAGGCAAGCCATTTTTGTACGGTCGGACGTTGCCATTGCTGTAATGCATAATTTTTTAGGCGCTCTGGTACAGCATCACCATTTTGAATAAGACGTTGCAACATTAATGCAAGTTCAGCATCCACAATGCTCCATGAACCAAAAAGAAATTCGGCATCAGACGCAAGAAGTTTTTCTGCAACAAAGAAAAGTTTTTCTGCTGCTTTTTGGCCTTGTTCGGAAAGTGGAGTGGACTTGGGCTGAATAAAAATAACATCGGTTGGACGCTCAGTTCTTAGTGCCACTAAGTCCGATCTGAGCCATGCTTGAATTTGTCTTGCTCTTGCGCGAGCTTGAATATCTTTGGGATAAATAGCTGTGTCTGGATAAAGTTCTTCTAAATATTCCAAAATGGCAGAAGATTCTGATAAGGCAAAATCGTTATGCTCAAGTACAGGCACTTTAGCTGTTAATGACTTTTCTACAAAAGATGTTTCAAACTGGCCTTGCTGAGCTAAGTCGATGGTTGCTATTTCAAATGGAATTTGTTTTTCGTGTAGTCCTACAAAAACTGTAAATGCATAGGGACTTAGAAATTGTGAATCTGTATACAGCTTAAAATGCTCGTTATTCATTGTTATTGTCCGTGTGATAAACAGATGGGTCTAGTCTAAGTGAGCTAAGCCAAGATTGGGTAGCTTTTTTGTGGAAAAGCTTTATCGGTTTTTGAACTAAGCTATTTCAGTGGTCAACGTTAGGGTTTAATGTGCTGAAAATGTTGACGAACAATGCTAAGCCAAGCTTGTACTGCTGGTGAAACAGGAAGATTCTTTTTCCAAGCCATGACTAAGTGCCACTGAATATTTGGTTTTTCGAGTGGCACTGCTGCAAATAAACTAGGGTCAAGCATGTCGGTATAATATTGAGGGAGAAGCGCAATTCCCATACGTTGTAACACCATGTCTGCCAAGAGATGCCATTGGCTGGTACGGCAAGCAATAGTTGGATAAAAACCATGCTGTTTACAAGCATCGAGAATAATACTGTTCAAAGAGAAATTTTCAGGAAACATTAAAAATGATTGGTGTTGTAGCTCTTCTAGATTTATTTTTTTGCGGGTTGCCCAAGTGGCATCACGGCGTAAAAGTACCATTAAAGGGTAGTTACATAATTCGATGCTATTAAAAGTTTGCTCATCAAAAGGCTGCAATAAAACACCAACGTCTAGCTCGTTATTGAGTAAAGCCTGTTCAATACCGCGTGAACCCACTTCCATAAAAGCTAATTCAATATCTGGCCATTGACGATGAAAGTCAAATAGGGCAGTCGTTAGGAGCTGGGAACCTAAAGGTGGAACGCCAAGTTTTAAAGTACCTGTTTTTAATTGTTGATAGTTTTCTATTTCAAGAAAGATGTTTTGCTCTGCCTGAAGAAGTTCGACCGCATGTTGATAAATACGCTCTCCAATTTCAGTTAATTCAATTTGTCTTTTTCGTCCATGATCGGGTTTAACCAAAAGCTGTACCTGAAGCTGCTCTTCGAGTTGTTGTAATATTTTACTAATGGTGGGCTGAGTCAGATATAACTCTTCAGCAGTACGGGTAAAACTTTTAGTTTTAACCAGAGTAACAAAGCACTGTAATGATTTTAGAGAAAGCATAATAAAGAATAGATTATTCCATTTTGGAATAATTTTAACATGAATAATTCATATTTAGCAGGTTTAACCAAGCTAGCATAATAGTGTAGTTAACCATTTAATTTCGAAAAATGAGTACTGAATCTGCTTCTGGAACACCCTCACAACCATCACTGTTCGTGTTAGTTAAACAAATTCTTATTTTGGCTGGATTTTGGTGGATCGGATATCTCTTACACCAAAAACTCGGTGTGCCTGTCTCGGCAGGTATTTTAGGTATGTTTTTATTGCTTTTATGCCTGTTCTTTAAAATTATCAAAATGGATCAGGTGGCAATGGGAGCAACCGTGGTTTTAGGTGAGCTATTACTGTTTTTTGTGCCTGTAGTCGTTGCCGTTGTCCAGTATAAAACCTTGTTTATGACCGAAGGGTGGCAAATCGTCTTAAGTATTGCGGTTGGAACCATTTTAGTCATGTTAAGCACTTCACTGACTATTCATTATTACAATCGTTTGAAGGCTTACTTACAGGCTAGAAAACGTCTTCAACATAAGCATATCTAAAGAGCATAATGACATGAATATCTGGTCAATTCTTTGTCTCATCTGGACTTTGGTCGCTTATGTTGTGGCAAAGCGAATCTATCAAAAACATCCAAAACTTTGGTTATCACCCGCAATTAGTGTGCCTGTACTTACCATCATTTTGATGACGATTTTTGGAATTTCATACCAAACTTATTCAGAAGATACCCAGTGGATTGTTAATTTATTAGGTCCTGCAACGGTAGCTTTCGCTATACCGATTTATCGCTATCGGGAAACGATTCGTAAAAACCTTGGGGTCCTTTCGATTGCGATTATTGTCGGCATGAGTGTAGGTGTGATGTCTGCCTATGAAATGGCACAGTGGTTCCATTTTAGCCCTGAAGTAACCAACAGTTTGATGGCACGTTCTATTTCAACACCATTTGCCATGATTCTAGCGGAAGATATTCATGGTTCGGCAGCATTGGTTTCACTATTTACCGTTATTACCGGTTTGGTTGGTATGATTTGTGGTGATGCGATTTTAGCGATTACTAAAATCCGTTCTAATGTAGCAAATGGAGCTGCCTTTGGTAATGCAGCGCATGGTTTTGGTACAGTTAGAGCTCAGCAGCGTAATAGTGAAGAAGGTGTAATTGCCAGTTTGACTATGGTCATCGCTGGTATTTTAATGGTGTTGATTGGGCCATTTGCGATTCATCTATGGTTGCTGTTGTAAGGTTTACCTACATTGACTTGGCGTGCTGTTGAATAATCTTTGATAATTTTTTGATAGCTTGTTGCATTAGTTCGGGTTCAAAATCGCCTAAGCCGACAATTAAACCTGAACGTCGCCGCTCTTTTGAAAATGTCGGTGAAATTGCTTTGATGGCAATACCTGCATCGACTGCCGAGCTTGCAACGTCAATATCATTAATATGTTGAGCAAGCCATAACACCATATGCATGCCTTGATCGCCTGGCTGTAACCAAGCCAGTTCTTGAGGTATGTATTTTTCAATCAGATCAATAATGTATTCTCGAACTTCTGCATAGACATTTCGAGTACGTCGTATATGCCGCTCTAAATAACCCTCTTGAATAAAAGCAGCCAAAACGTGTTGGTCGGCAGCAGGCGGGTGTCTATCAATTAATACTCTAAGCCCACAAAAAGGAGCTACCAGTTCTTTAGGCAACACTGCATAGCCAAGCCTAAGCGATGGAAATAAGACTTTGCTGAAAGTCCCAAGATAAATCACTTGGTCGGGTGCCATGCCTTGTAATGATGGGAAGGGCTGTCCGTTATAGCGAAGTTCACTGTCATAGTCATCTTCAATGATCCATGCATTTTGCTGTTTTGCCCAAGCCAATAAAGCCGTGCGTCTTGCTAGACTCATTGGCATGCCAAGTGGATATTGGTGAGAGGGTGTCACAAAAGCAGCACGTGCATGTTTAGAAAGCTTAATTCCGGTTTCAACCTGAATACCTTCTTCATCGACAGGAACACGCACCATCCGAATGTTTTGCACAGTATGCTCAAAAATGGCTGTTGTACCCCGATAAGCTGGATCTTCAACCCAAACTTCATCTTTCGCCTCAAATAAAATTTGGCTGCAAATATAAAGTGACTGTTGAATGCCGGGCGTAATCACAATTTGTTCAGGTTCGCAGTGGACAGAACGTGACCGTCGTATATAGTCTGCTATAGCAACTCTTAGTGATAACACCCCTTGAGGTTCACCATAACCCGAAGGAGCACCTGCACCCCGTGATCTATATTTATTACCAAATTTACGCCAGATATCACTTGGTTGAGTACGACCGACGGGGACAGATACCGCAAAAGGAACATGGGGAAGTGGCTTAAATTCATCAAGCACTTTGGCATATGAACGTGCCGATTTGGTCAAAGATATCGAGTTAGGTTTATTTTCTTTTGATGAATGTTGTATTACAGGTGTTTTAACCAAAGCATGAGACACATAAGTGCCAGTTCGTGGTTGAGAGTCAAACACACCTTCAGCTAAAAGCTGATCATAAGCTTCAATAATGGTTCCGCGAGCGACACCTAGGGTTAAAGCCAGTTCACGAGAAGAAGGCAATGGATCGCCGGGTTGTAAATCACCACTTTGTACAGCTTCACGTAAAGCTTGAGTCAGTTGAGCACTTATCTTTCCTTTGCTTTTATCAATCTTTGCAATAGACGGAAGTTCCACAACTTTTGCCATTCTTGCCATAATTCTGGTCTACTTAAAAAAATACAAAGTGGTTCTTTTTAATAAACCACATAAACCAGAAAATTTACAACACAAAATATAAATAGCCCTGATATTTACAGCGAGGTTTTTAGCCATGTATATCCCTGATGATTTTGCAGAAAACCGTTTGGATGTATTGCATTCTCTTATTGCAGACTATCCATTTGGGGTGCTTTTTACGCATGGAAGTAATGGCTTAGATGCAAATCATCTTCCATTCGAGTTGCAGGCAAATGAAGGGGAATTTGGCATGCTACATGCCCATGTGTCACGAAATAATTCTGTTTGGCAGGACATTAAAAATGGAGATGAGGTATTGGTCGTTTTTCAAGCAGGCGATGCTTATATTTCACCAAACTGGTATCCATCTAAACATGAACAGCACAGACAAGTACCCACATGGAACTATAGGGTTGTGCATGCTTATGGCAAAGTGACGATTCGAGATGATGAGCGTTATGTTCGTGGTGTGGTGGCTCGCTTAACCCGCACCCATGAAGCTTCTCAACCTGAACCATGGAAAATGTCAGATGCACCAAAGGATTATCTTGAACCGATGTTAAAAGCCATTGTAGGTATCGAGATTGAAATTACCAAGCTGCAAGGAAAATCAAAACTCGGGCAAAACAAAGAACGCCGAGACATTTTAGGCGCAGCAGATGGCCTATTGAAATCTGGTCATCAAACTATAGCGAATGCCATGTACAGTGTGGCTGAGTTAGATAAATAATTTTGAAAATATAAAAGCTTAAGAGCAATTGAGGAGATAAAGATGTCTTTGACTACACCTGTTGAATTAGTGGGTGAGCACGTTATTTTAAAGCCGCTAGATGTAACTCAAGCTGAAGCGCTCAAAGAGGCCGTTTGCGATGGGGAGCTCTATAATCTTTGGTATACCCGTGTGCCAAGACCTGAACAGATGACTGCTGAAATTGAAAGACGTCTTGATTTGCAAAAATCCGGCTCTATGTTGCCTTTTTATATTGAAGACCGAAAAACGGGACGAGCGCTGGGCATGACAACACTCATGCATATTGAAGAAGCGCATCGCCGTGTAGAAATTGGTTCGACATGGTACCGAAAGTCTGCACAGCGTACGCCTGTAAATACTGAATGTAAAAAACTATTGCTAGCTCATGCATTTGAGACTTTAAACTGTATTGCGGTTGAGTTACGCACATCTTCATTAAATGTTCAAAGCCAAGCCGCGATTGTACGCTTGGGTGCAAAGCTCGATGGTGTGCTAAGAAGTCATCAAATTGTGAAAGATGATATTTTGCGGGACACTCATGTTTACAGTATTTTAAAACATGAGTGGCCTGCGGTCCGTCAAAATCTAGAATGGCTATTGAGCAAACCGCGTTAAAAAGAATTTAAACAAACTGCTTTTCTCTTTTTTGGCTTAGCCAGAAGAGAGAAGCTGCGGCAATCACCAACCATGGTATTAACGCTATATTCATTGCTTTCCAGCCGAATAAATCCAGTAAAGCACCTGCACTAAACGAACAAATCAAACCGACAACAAAAACGGTCATATCGTTAATGGCTTGGGCCTTGGCTTTTTCAGCCACAGAATAAGTTCCTGTGAGTAAAGAAGTACTGCCAATAAATAAAAAGTTCCATCCCACACCTAATAAAATTAAAGAAATAGCAAAAGATGTGAACTGAATACCTGAGAGAGCAAATCCGATATAGCAGACAAATAATAAAAGACCTGCAAACATGATTTTAAGCACACCAAATCGAGCGATTAAATGTCCAGTAAAGAATGAGGGTAAAAACATACCAAGTACATGTAGCTGAATGACTGTCGTAATTGACCCAAGTTCATGGTGTGCATGACGCATAGCAATTGGTGTGGCAGTCATACCTAAAATCATGATGCCATAACCTGTTATTGCGCCAAATAAAGCAACTAAATAGGTCGGTTGAAAGACAATCTGTTGCCATGGACGACCAGCAGCAAAGTTGGATTTCTGCTCAACTGTATCGGCAATATGTAGGTTAGATAAAATGCCCATTGCCACAAGTGAGATGATACTAATAATTAAAAATGAACCGATATATTCTAAATGCTGGAATAAAGGTCCGCCGAAGCGTGCTAAAGTTGGGCCAATGAGAGCTGCAACAATTCCACCTGCCATCACCCAAGAAATAGCACGTGAGCGAAACGCGTCAGTTGCCACTTCACTGGCAGCAAAACGGTAAAACTGGGCAAAGGATTGATAGGCCCCGACACATAGCGTACCTAAGGCTAAAAGGCTAAGTGAACTATAAAAAATTCCGATTGATGCAATAATGCCGCCGAGCACACCTAAAAAAGCGCCAAATAGAAAACCGTTACGTCGTCCTACACGTGCCATGAGCATTGATGCAGGGAACATCATTAAAGCCGTACCCAAAAACATAGAGGCAATAGGCAGCGTTGCAAGTGTTGGGGTGTTTGCAATATTAGCGCCAGCCAAACCACCAATGGTCATGACCATGACAGAAACGGTTTGGAAAAGGGATTGGGAACTCGCCAAAATTAATACTTGGCGGTGCATAGTATTTTGAAGCATAAAGAGCCTTTAATTATATTCCGCAATGGCTGAGGCTAGGTGTCCAGTTTTTACATAAAGAGAAGCGCCAGACAAACCAGCTTGAAAATGTGCATGTGTTTTCGGTGGTAAGCGTATCCATGTGCCAGTTTCATAAACTATTTCTTTATCAACTAAATGACCTTGGGTAATCAAAATTTCGATTCCACCCCCAGCTTCTTCAAGAAAAAGTTGCTGCGGCTTGAGTTTTTCTAAATAAGTGTGTTCATAACTTGCATCAATCAATGTGCAAATTAAACGCAAACCTATTTCTTGCCATTGTGCTGGGTCGTTGGTATTGATTCGTAAAGCTTGAGTTTCTGACGTAGGAATTTGCATAAGTTTGACAAAAATTAATGTACCTTCTTCACTCGATGGTTGGTGTACTGACTGATGGGGACTCCGTAAATACCATCCAGCGGGGTAGTGCTGATTTTGATTTTCAGTAAATACGCCTGAAAGTACGAGGATTTCTTCACCATGATGATGTCGATGTTCAGGGAAGGTTGTATGGGGCGCATATTTCACCAAACTGGTCGCACGAGCTATTTCATCGCCAATACGATCAAGCATGACCCGATCAACTTCCCCATGGGGAGATTTCACCCAATGATAGTTTTCAGGTTTGATAATCACAGCCTGTGAAAAATCGGCATGGATCAACATGAATACTCTCCTCCTAAAGGCAATTCTCTTTATTCAATAACAAAATAAATAAAGTGAGTGAGCAAGCCTACTCAAGATGTAAAAATTTAATCGTTATGAATAGATTACAGAGCATTTTAGAAATAAAGATTTATAAGTACAAATGAGATAATCTACTTACCCAATAAAGAAAATCTTTAGCGTTATGAATTCACCAGTTTATCTCAATGCACTTCGTGCTTTTGAAGCCAGTGCACGACACAAAAGTTTTTCTGCTGCGGCAAAAGAGTTAAATGTTACTCCGGCCGCAGTGGGGCAATTGGTACGCATACTTGAAGATTGGTTAGGTTTTCCTTTATTTCATCGGCAAACTAACGGTAAAAATCGGCTGGTTGCTACCGAACTGGCTGAGTCGGTTTTACCGGATATTCGGGCGGGTTTTGATAAGTTGACTTTGGCTTTGGAAAAATTAAAACAAGATTCTCTATCAGGTGTGCTTAATATTGCGGTAAGTCCAGCATTTGCTGAAAAATGGTTATTACCAAGAATTGATCATTTTCAAAAACAATATCCAGATATTGATATTCGTTTAGACATTAACTTGAAAACCGTAGATTTTTTAGAACAAAAAGTCGATGTGGGTGTCAGATATGGTCAAGGACAATGGCAAGGTTTAGAAGCCGTTAAACTTATGGATGAAGAGGTTTATCCCGTATGTTCGCCCACATTTTTAAATGAACATTCATCGCTTTTAACGCCGAACGATCTAAAGAATATCACTTTAATTCATGATTTTTCGATGGAAAAACATCAACAATTTCCGGGGTGGCAATCTTGGCTAAAAAGTGTAGGTTTGAATGACATTAATATTAGCCGTGGTATGCAAATCAACAGTTCATCTGCAGTTTTACAGGCTGCAATGGAAGGACATGGTGTTGCGTTAGCGCGTAGTGTTATGGTGCAAAAAGATATACAAACCGGACGTTTGATACGATTATTTCCTCAAATTAACTTCTCATCGCCCTTTTCTTATTATTTGGTGTACCGACCACAATACGCAAATTTACCCAAAGTCAAAATCTGTCTAGATTGGTTTTTTGAAGAAATTCATCGAATATAAAATTAATCATTAACCTGAAGTTAATAACTAACAAAGTAGGTTGATTGATCGAAATTCCATAAAGCGTTTTTATAGATTCAGAACAAAACTGCGATCTATAGGTAAGTACATGGAAGGATCAGTTCAGAATAAAGAACGATTATGGACGAAGCGGCGTCATGCCAAACAACTAAAACTAGAGATGGCAAACCAATATACCGATGGTGTGGTGATTCCAACTCAAGACATTATTAAAGTTTTGGAAACCTTAATTACACCGGGTGACAAAGTTGTACTCGAAGGGAATAACCAAAAGCAGGCTGATTTTTTATCGCGCTCTTTGGCTCAAACCAATCCAGATATTTTGCATGATTTGCATATGATCATGCCAAGCGTAGGGCGTTCAGAACATCTTGATCTGTTTGAAAAAGGTATTGCGCGTAAGCTCGATTTTTCTTTTGCTGGCCCACAAAGTTTGCGTATTAGTCAGTTAATTGAAGATGGTTTACTAGAGATTGGTGCGATTCATACCTATATCGAGTTGTATTCACGTTTGGTGGTTGATCTTATTCCAAATGTAGTGCTCTCAGCGGGCTTTATGGCAGACCGCCAAGGCAATATCTATACAGGTCCAAGTACCGAAGATTCTCCAGCACTTATTGAACCTGCTGCTTTTAGTGACGGTATCGTGATTGTTCAGGTCAATGAACTGGTCGATGACGTTTCAGATTTACCCCGTGTCGATATTCCTGCTTCTTGGGTTGATTATGTGGTGGTGGCAGATCAGCCATTTTATATCGAACCGTTATTTACTCGAGACCCGAAACACATTAAGCCAGTGCATGTGCTCATGGCGATGATGGCAATTCGCGGAATTTATGAAAAGCATAATGTGCAATCATTAAACCATGGTATTGGTTTTAACACTGCGGCAATTGAACTGATTTTACCGACCTATGGTGAATCTTTAGGTTTAAAAGGAAAAATTTGCCGAAATTGGACACTAAATCCGCATCCAACCTTAATTCCAGCGATTGAAACAGGTTGGGTTGAAAGCGTGCATTGTTTTGGTACCGAACTCGGTATGGAAAAATATGTTGCAGCTCGTCCTGATGTTTTCTTTACGGGTCGTGATGGCGCTTTACGTTCTAACCGCATGATGTGTCAGCTCGCAGGTCAGTACGCCGTTGATTTGTTTATTGGCGCAACTTTGCAAGTTGATGGTATGGGCCATTCTTCAACTGTCACCAAAGGCCGTTTGGCTGGTTTCGGTGGTGCACCAAACATGGGGCATGATCCACGCGGACGTCGTCACGATACACCTGCATGGTTAGATATGCGTTTGCAAGGTGCCAATGAAACCGAAACTTATTTGGCACGTGGTAAAAAGTTAGTTGTGCAAATGGTGGAAACCTTCCAAGAGGGTGGCAAGCCAACTTTTGTAGATCGCCTTGATGCGATTGATGTTGCTAAAACGGCAGGCTTACCTTTAGCCCCGATCATGATTTATGGCGATGATGTGACCCATTTACTGACCGAAGAAGGCATTGCTTATCTATATAAAGCAAGCAGCCAAGAAGAGCGCCAAGCCATGATTGCTGCGGTAGCAGGAGTGACCAGTATTGGTTTAACTCAAGACCCAAAAACGACAGCACGTTTAAGACGTGAAGGTCTGGTGGTATTCCCTGAAGATTTAGGTATTCGCCGTACCGATGCCACACGTGAACTTTTAGCGGCGAAAAATATTGCCGACTTGGTGACATGGTCTGATGGCTTATATCAACCACCTGCAAAATTCAGGAGTTGGTAATGATGGCACAAGTTCAATATCAAACGCTCAGCGATAGTCAGTTTTTGGCAGATATGGCAGTCAAAGCGTTAATTGATGAAGTTAATCTGACACCGAAACCAGCTTTGGTCGATCGCCGTGGCAGTGGTGCGCATGATGACCTGACTTTGGAGTTAATGGAGCGCTCTGCGAAAAGTTTACGCCCGATGTTTGAAGAAATGGCGCAAGCAGCAAAGCATCATGGAAAAGTCTGTTTAGCCTTGCGTGAAGACATTGGTGAAATTGGTCGCCAAGGTGAAAAGACCATGATGTTGGCGACAAATGGTGTCAATACACATCGCGGTGCAATTTGGGCATTAGGGTTAATGGTTACGGCAGCAGCATTAGCGCGCACGAATCAACAATATTTATCAGCTGTTGAGCTATGCCAGTTAGCAGGCCAGATTGCTCAGCTTGAAGATCGTTTTATTCCAGAGCAGGCCTTGAGTCATGGTCAGCAAGTCCAAAAGAAATTAGGGATCTTAGGTGCCAAAGAACAGGCGCAACAAGGTTTTCCAACCATCGTAAATTTTGGCTTAAAGCAACTTCATCAAAGTCGTAGTAAACCAATGAAAGAAGAGTTCGCTCGCTTAGATGCCTTACTTGCGATGATGACTGATTTAACCGATACCTGCGTGCTTTATCGATCTGGAACAAATGGCTTAAAGCGTATGCAACAAGGTGCTCAGCAAGTACTGGATTTGGGCGGCAGCTCAAGCTTGGAAGGTCGACGTGCTTTGCATCTTTTAGAGATTGACCTGCTTCGGATGAAGGCGTCTGCTGGTGGTGCCGCAGATTTGTTGGCAGCAACCTTGTTTATAGATCGTGTTGAGCAGTCATCTGTGAAAAATAAAAAGGGATTTTGATTATGGAAACACTTCATTTTGAATTTGTGGCCACAGAGCCACCTGTAAAAAAAGCACTAGTAGGATGTGTAGGCTCTGGCGATTTAGAAATTTTGATGGAACCCGGTGAAAAGGGAAAGACCTCTATTCAGGTAGTGACTTCGGTAGATGGCAGTGCAGCACGTTGGCACAATCTTTTTGAACGGATTTTTACTGCTCAAATACCGCCAGCGGTCAATATTGATATTCATGACTTTGGTGCAACTCCCGGTGTCGTTCGCTTACGACTGGAACAAGCATTGGAGGAGATTGCTCATGACTGATATTCAGAGTTTGTTAAATAAACAAGATTTTATTGAGCTGAGTGCGAGAGAGCGTGCTAAAGCATTATTAGATGAAGGGACTTTTCGAGAGTTGCTTGACCCATTTGCCCGTGTTATGTCGCCTTGGCTCGTTAAACAGAATATTGTGCCGCAAGCCGATGATGGCGTGGTGATTGCAAAAGGATCTATTCAAGAACGCCCAGTGGTTTTAATTTCTATTGAAGGCTTATTTCAAGGTGGCAGTTTAGGTGAGGTGGGCGGTGCCAAAATTGCGGGTACCTTAGAACTTGCGGTTGAAGACAATCTAAAAGGCATTCCAACAGCTGCAATTTTATTGTTGGAAACGGGTGGCGTTCGTTTACAAGAAGCAAATCTGGGCTTGGCTGCAATTGCTGAGATTCAAGCTGCAATTGTGAATTTACGTCAGTATCAACCCGTGATTGCCGTGGTTGCTGGTAGTGTAGGGTGTTTTGGCGGTATGTCAATTGCAGCTGGACTATGTAGCTATATTGTAATGACACAAGAAGGACGTTTAGGTCTAAATGGCCCACAAGTGATAGAACAAGAAGCCGGTGTACAAGAATATAACTCTAAAGATCGTCCATTTATATGGAGTATTACTGGCGGGAACCAACGGTTTGCTAGTGGTTTGGCAGATGCTTATGTAGACGATGATCGCCAGAAAATTCGTCAGCGAGTCATCGATTATTTAACTCAAGGCGTACCTCATCAGCATCGTAGTTCAAATTACTCATTCTATTTAGAAAAGCTACAACAAGTTGATACTGCTGAGCAGATTACCCCAGCACAAGTTCAAGCTTTGTATCAAGGAGAGCAAGCATGAATATCGCCGTTGATACATTAAAAGCATCTACTCGTGGTGCACATTGGTTTAAAGCACTCACGCAGGGCTTTAAAACAGTTGAAGGTTTTCCAGCTTCGATTTGGGTGGCTGATGGTCAGCTTGACCAGCAAGCGGTACGTGTGATTGCCGTTGTTCAAGACAGCAATAATCTGTTCCCTCGGGCAAAACAAGGGGAAGTTGGATTATTAGAAGGCTGGAGTTTAGCAAAAGCAGTTAATGAAGTGATTCAAGCTGATATTCATTCGGAAACTAAACGCGCTATTTTATGTTTAGTTGATGTTCCAAGTCAGGCCTATGGGCGTAGTGAAGAATTATTAGGCATTCATCAAGCTTTAGCGGGTGCAGTAGATAGCTATGCTAGAGCCAGATTGGCAGGTCATCTAATTGTGAGTTTATTGGTTGGTAAGTCGATGTCTGGTGCTTTCTTGGCGCATGGATACCAAGCCAATCGTATTATTGCCTTAAAAGATTCGGGTGTTATGGTGCATGCAATGGGTAAGGAATCTGCTGCACGCGTTACCTTGCGGTCAGTTGATGAGTTAGAGCAATTGGCGTCAAGCATTCCTCCAATGGCTTATGACATTGAAAGTTATGCCACGCTTGGTTTGTTATCGGAACTGTTATCTGTTGAAAACCCTGAACAACCGACAAACGATGATCTTTTGTTAGCGAAACAGGCAATTGCTCAAGCGTTTAAAGAAATTAATGCTGAGCAATCGAGAGGACTGGAACAAAGACTGCATGGCCAAAACCGTCAAATGTCTAAAAAGGTCCGTGAATTATTGCGTGAGCAATGGTCATGAAACTTAAGCTCGAAGCCCATGATTTACTGTGGGGTATGACGGTTGATTGCTTGGCCGATGATGCTCCACATTGGGTGAAAGAGGTATTACTACGTGGTGATCCTGTTGTAGTTCGACGGGAAATTACTCCTGAAGATCAGGTGGCCGTGGGTATAAGAGGACAATTTCGCTATCAACGATATGCAGCGCAAATGCCAAGATCTGTAATTAGCAGACAGCTTAAACCCGAAGCACTAGCTGAAGTAAATCCAAGTCACTTTAAACACTTGGCAGAACGTTTACAGAGCATTTCTAGCATTATGAAAAACTTTTCAGGATGTTGGGGATATACAGGAAGTTTCGGGTTTGAACTGGCAACGGGCATTAAAACAGTAACCCAGCAAAGTGACATAGATTTGTTGATTCGAGCTGAACAACCTTTTGCTAAAAAGCAGGCGATTGAGCTACTCGAAAATTTTCAGCAAGCAGGGCTGAATGTGGATATACAGCTTCAACTTCCACAAGGTGGTTTGGCGTTAAAAGAATGGGCTGGGAATAGCGGAAAAGTTCTATTGAAACGTCCTGATGGTGCTGTTTTAGTAGAAAACCCATGGAATTAGGGAATAGATATCATGGCTTCAATTTGGGTATATCCGGGACAAGGTGTGCAACGAAGCAATATGCTGCACGACTTACCTCAAAACGCTCTGGTTAAAGAATACCTTGAGCGTGCATCGGATGCCCTCAAAGAAGATGTCTTGATGCTAGATAGTCCGGCTGCATTGCAGTCGACACGTGCAGTACAGCTGTGTTTGCTTATTTCAGGTGTGGTGAGTTCAGCTCTATTAAGGGCTGAAAACTTAAAACCTGATTATGTAGCAGGTCTATCAATTGGTGCATGGTCGGCTGCAGTTGTAGCAGAAGTTTTAGCCTATGAAGATGCTGTTCGTTTGGTTGCCTATCGAGGTGAACTCATGCAAAACGCCTATCCAACTGGCTATGGTATGACGGCCCTGATTGGTACAGACCGTGCAGCTGTTGAAACATGGGTCAAACAAATTTATGAAATAACGCCAGAGGTGTTTGTCGCAAATATTAATGCACATAACCAGATTGTTATTTCAGGAAGCTTTGAAGCCATGACTCAAGTTGCTGTTTTGGCAAAGCAACAAGGCGTGGTGGCAAAAAAAGTAGATGTATCGGTGCCATCGCACTGTGAATTATTAAGTCAGCAAGCAAAGCAACTTGCAGCGTCTATGGAGGGAGTGACTTTAAAGCAGCCTAAAATACGTTATTTAAGTGGTACAACGGCTCGTACGCTTAGCAGGCCAGAACAGATTGGTGATGACTTGGCTTTTAATATGAGTCGAACTGTAGATTGGGAAAGTACCATCCAAGCTGCATGGGAGCGAGGTGTGAGGTTACAGATCGAAGCTTTGCCGGGAACGGTGCTTACTACACTTGCACGTCGAACATTTAAAGAAGGAACTGTATTGTCATTTCAGGGAACACGTTTAGACAGCATTCAGATGGCAATGCAAAAAGAACAGGCAAATAGTTTTTCTTTTTGAGTCAGATTTTACAAAAGCATAAATGATCCAAGGATATGAGGGATTGTCATGATTATATATGGAGTTGGTTTACTCGCACTTTGCACCTTGGTTGGTGTAATTGCTGGTGATCTATTAGGCGTTTTATTGGGTGTAAAGTCCAATGTTGGTGGCGTGGGTATCGCCATGATTTTACTCATTTGTATACGGTTATGGATGGAAAAACGTGGAATGATGACAGTTGAAACTGAAAAAGGAGTTTCATTCTGGGGCACCATGTATATCCCGGTTGTTGTTGCTATGGCAGCCCAACAAAATGTAGTGGCAGCATTATCGAGTGGCCATATGGCACTCTTTGCGGCTGTAGTCTCAGTTGCAGTTTGTACGCTCACTATTGCTGGTCTAAGTCGATTTAACAAAGCCAGCCCTTTACCTAAAGAAGAGGACACAGCCTTAAACCGAATCGGAGGTAAAGTTCATGGTTGAATTATTATTAAAAGACTTAACACATTTAGGTTTAATTACAGCTTTTGCTTTAATTGCCTTAATTATGTGGCTGTCGACCAAGCTCTCTAAATATTTAACCAATGGACGTGTGCATGCTTCAGCAATTGCGATTGTAATTGGTTTGATTTTGGCATGGTTTGGCGGAAAAATGACAGGTGGTGAAAAAGGCTTGACTGACCTTGCACTTTTTACAGGTGTAGGACTCATGGGCGGTGCAATGCTTCGTGACTTTACTATTGTAGCCACAGCATTTGAAGTACAAGCGACTGTGGCCAAAAAAGCTGGATTTATTGGTGCCTTCTCTTTATTTCTCGGGACCATTTTGCCATTTATTGTCGGTTGTATGTTTGCGTGGATTTTTGGCTATCGCGATGCGGTAAGTATTACCACAATTGGCGCAGGTGCAGTGACTTACATTGTTGGGCCAGTTACGGGTGCGGCCATTGGTGCGAGTTCTGAGGTCATGGCGTTATCAATTGCAACTGGCTTGGTGAAAGCAATCTGTGTAATGGTTTCAACACCACTCACTGCGAAATTTATGGGATTAGACAATCCACGTTCTGCGATGATTTTTGGTGGTTTGGCAGGAACGGTAAGTGGCGTGTCAGCTGGTTTAGCTGCTACAGACCGCCGTTTAGTGCCTTACGGTGCACTTACAGCAACTTTTCACACGGGCCTTGGTTGCTTAATGGGTCCAACTATTCTGTTCTTTGCGGTTAAAGCTTTGGTGGGTTAATACGTATTTTATAATCAGGCAAAAGAGCTGTTGTTATTCGCAGCAGCTTCTATCTTTTAAAATTAGAAGCAAACATACGACATTCAGCAATCAGAGCAAGTAAGTTTGGATCGCGTTCTTTACTTTTTAAAAAGACCAGACCGATTTCTTGTTGCATGTGGTATTGCTGTTTTAGCGGAATAAGTTTTACCGAACTTTCATAAACCGCAGAAATACGACCAGGTAATAGTGCGAAACCTACACCTGAGCTAACCATACTAATTAAGGTAAAAATATCATTGACCTGCAAAGCAACTTTAGGTGAAAAACCGGCTTTTTTAAAAATGATGTCGCTGTCGTTATGAGTTGCAAAACCCTTGGTTAAAGTTAAAAAAGTTTCTTCTTTTAAAAGGCTTAAATCAATATCTTTAAACTCAGCATATTTTGAATCTTTATTGACTGCCAGAAAGATATCGTCTGAAAACATCGGCAAAATTTCAAAGTCATCATCTTGAGTGGTTTCGTTTAAAGCCACAATGATTGCATCCAGCTCAGTTGCTTTGAGCTTTTTCACCAAATCCTGATTTGAACTCAGCAACAGTTGAATATCAAGCTCACTACGTCTGAGTTTAAGACCGCTAATCACATTTGGAATCGTATTTACAGTCAAAGAATAAAGTGAACCTAAATGTAAAACTTTGGCTGCAAAACCAGCGGCTTCTCTGGTTTTATTTACGGTAATAAAAATGTCTTGTACGATTTTTTGCGCCCGTTCTTCAAATACATAAGCACTTTTTAAAGGAATGAGGTTACGGCCTTCATTTTTAAAAAGAGGACAACGTAAAGCGCTTTCTAAAGAGTGTAATGCTTTATGAACGCTGACATTACTTAATTGCATTTCTGCCGCGGTTTTAGATAAATTGCCACAGCGCATAAAGGCCAAAAAAATCTGTATTTTTTTAAGAGTCAGTTCTTCATCTATTTCCATATTAACATCCAGATATTCTTACCCTTAAAATCGCGCTTTAAGATGAAACTATCATAAATTAAATACTTTAAAATTGTGCTTAGGTCGAAGCATCACTTTACAGGCTTGCTTTGACCCTTTGTTGAATAGTTTTGATGACTTGATCTAAAGCAGCTTGAATTTTTTCGTTCCACTCAAAAGAACAATTGATTCTTAAATAATGCTGCTGTGCGGGTAAAACACTAAAGAGTGGACTTGGCGCAACACCAATATCTTGTTGGATGAGTTCTTCATAAATTTGCATGCTATCGAGTTTATGAGGCAATTTAACCCATAGAAAATAACCGCTTGGGTAATAATAAATCTCGCAGGTCACGGGCAGATGTTGCTTCAAATAGTGGTAAAACTGCTTTTTATAACGTTCAAGTGAAAGTCTAAGTGTGCGCAAATGCTTTTCATAATGATGATGAGACAAGAACTCAACCAAGGCATTTTGGATGAGTGCATTCACTGAAATAGTACTCATGAGCTGTAAGTGTTGGATATGGTCCGAAAATTTACCCGCATAGACCCAACCTACCCGAAAACCTGCCCCTAAAGTTTTAGAAAATGAAGAGCAGTGCAGTACCAGATTTTGTTGGTCAAAGTACTTCATCGAAAGTGGTTTTTGTCCACCATAATAAAGCTCTTCATACACATCATCTTCAATTAAGTAAATTTGGTGTTCATGAAGCAGTTTGGCAATTTTATATTTAATCTCATCACTGACCGTAAACCCAATCGGGTTGTGGCTGTTTAACATGAGCCAACATACTTTAATTGGATATGTATGAATAACCTGTTCAAAAGCCTCTAGGTCAAAACCATGTTGTGGATGTTCGGGAATGGTAATGACCTTAAGTCCTAAACGTTCAGCAGCCTGCCAAGCACCGTAAAACACGGTTTGTTGCAATAGAATATAGTCACCCGGTTTGGCTACTGCTTGTAAAGAAAGATTGAGTGCATCTAATCCTCCGGATGTAATGACAATGTCATCTGGATCGGTCTGTATGCCTTGCATACAGTAGCGCTGAGCAATTAGTTTTCTTAACGCTAAATTACCGGGAGGTAGGCTTGCTGTCTGGTCATAGCTTTGCCTTTGCCGTGCAAGTTGCCCCATAATTTGAATAAGTTTGGGAGCAGCTAAAAGTTGACTATCAGGGAAAGCTGAACCAAAAGGCACAACAGACTCATGTTGAATCGATTTAAGATATTTAAAAACTAAAGAATTAATTTCAATTTTAGAATTGAGTGAAACGACCGAATATTGTTCCAGTGGCTTTAGTGCAATTTGCTCGGCAACAAAATATCCCGATTTTTCTTTTGAATAGATCAGACCTTGTGATTCAAGCTCCTGATAAGCATTCATCACAGTCATTAAACTAAAACCAGAACGTTGGACCTGATCTCTTAATGAAGGTAATTTCTCATGTGCATTTAAAGTGCCGCTTTCAATAAGTTGGCGAATGCTATGGGCGAGTTGTTCTGATTTATACATGTATGGGCTGCACGAAATAACAAAATAAAAGATGCACTGAACCAATAATAAATGCCGCTTGCAGAATCTACAAACGGCATTTGTTTATAAGGATGGGTTTACTTTAAGTAAGGGGCAGCATAAATCAATATCACTTTAAACAAACCCGCAATCACAGCTAAGGCTAAAAAACCGCCAAGCCATAACAGAATAAACCATTGGGTTTGACTGAGTTTAACTGACGACTTTTTCATAACACCCCCGTACCTTAATGATAACCTTCATCACCTACACGAACTTTGTCACGGAATACCCAGTAAGACACAATGGTGTAAGTAATAATGATTGGAATCAGAATAAGCGCACCCACTAAAGCAAACATTTGACTGGAATGAGGCGCTGCCGCTTGCCAAATCGTAACTGATGGTGGAATGATATTTGGCCACAAACTAATTACAAAACCAGTAAAGGCAAGGAAGACCAATGCCAAGGTATATATAAATGGTTTGTGATCTTGCTGTTTTTTACATGCCGATAAAATCAGGCCAACAAACAATAAGACCAAAATAGGCACTGGACTAAAATAGAACAGATTTGGTAAAGAGAACCAACGATCTGCAATTTCGGGGTGTGTTAACGGCGTATATAAGCTGACGGCACCAAAGATAATGAGCAGCGCAATAATTAACTTTGGCATCAGCTCATACATACGTTGCTGCAATCCTTTTTCAGTTTTTAAAATGAGCCAACCACAGCCTAAAGTGGCATACATGGCAACTACACCAATACCTGTGAAAATGGAGAATGCAGTAAGCCAGTCAAAAGGGCCACCGGCAAAAATACCGTTTTCGGTTTTAATCCCTTGAATATAGGCCCCTAAAATAATCCCTTGCAGGAAGCTCGTTAAAACCGAACCCCAAATAAAAGCTAAGTCCCACAGATGCTTAGTACGGTGAGCTTTAAAACGGAATTCAAACGCAACACCGCGGAAAATCAAGGCAATCACCATGAAAATAATAGGCAGGTAGAGCGCAGATAAAACCGTTGAATAGACCAGCGGGAAGGCTGCATACAGGCCAGCACCCCCAAGTACCATCCAGGTTTCATTACCATCCCAGACAGGAGCGACGGTATTCATCATCACGTCACGTTCTTGGCTATTCTTAATGAAGGGGAACATAATCCCGATTCCTAAGTCAAAGCCATCCATGACCACGTAAATTAAAACACCTAAACCGATAATACCGACCCATATTAAAGAAAGATCAATCATGACGGTTCTCCCCAGAGTTTTGTTTGCTGTCAATATTTTCATCAACTGCACTAAGTGGACGCATCGGTGTTTTAAAGTGTCCTACGCCGCCTGCTTCCATATTTGGCGTGTCGATAAATACAGGGCCTTTATTAATGAGTTTTAAGGTGTAGTAAATTCCACTACCAAAAACGATGGTGTAAACCACCACAAAAATAAAGAGACTTAGACCCACCTGATCTGCCGAAACAGTATGCGATAAACCATCTTTGGTTCGCATAATGCCATATACCACCCAAGGTTGACGGCCTACTTCGGTAGTGATCCACCCAGCCAGCATTGCCACATAACCTGCAGGCCCCATCACTACAGCAAATTTATGAAACCATGATGTTTCATAGAGTTTTCCTCTTTTACGTAACCAAAGAGCAATGAGTGATAAGGTGACCATAAGGACGCCAAGACCCACCATGACACGGAAACTCCAGAAAATAATGGTCGAGTTTGGACGGTCTTCAGGTGCGAATTCTTTTAAGCCAGTCACTTGCCCATCTAAACTGTGAGTCAAAATTAAGCTACCCAAATATGGAACGCCCACTTCAAAGTGATTTCGTTCTTCTTTCATATCCGGAATGGCAAATAACAGTAGTGGCATAGGCTCGTTATGATTGGTTTCCCAGTGGCCTTCCATAGCAGCAAGTTTGGCAGGTTGATGCTCACGAGTATTTAAACCGTGGTTATCGCCAATCACCACTTGTAAACAAGAAGTCACAAGCACCATCCAAAGACCCATCGAGAATGATTTTTTCACCAATTCATCACGACGGCCCTTTAACAAGTGCCATGCAGATGTTCCCACTACCAATAAAGATGAAACCAAGAAGGCAGCAGCACCCATATGTGCAAAGCGGTAAGGGAAGGACGGGTTGAAGACAATAGCTAGCCAGTCTTTTGGCACAATAATGCCATTTTCGATGGCAAAACCTTGCGGAGTTTGCATCCAGCTATTGGACGATAAAATCCAGAACATCGAAATACATGTTCCGATGGCAACCATAAGCGTTGCAAAGAAATGGGCTCTAGGACCAACACGGCCCCAACCAAACAGCATGATTCCTAAGAAACCCGCTTCTAAGAAGAAGGCACTCAAGACTTCATAGGTAAGTAAAGGACCAGTAATGCTTCCTGCTACTCGTGAAAACTCACTCCAGTTGGTACCAAACTGGTAACTCATCACGACACCGGAAACAACTCCCATACCAAACGCAACAGCAAAGATCTTAATCCAGTATTTAAATAGATCTTTATAAATAGGGTTTTGCGTTCTTAACCATTTCCATTCTAAAACTGCCAAAAAACAGGCAAGTCCAATAGAGGTGGCCGGAAAAATAATATGGAAGGATACTGTAAAAGCAAATTGTATTCGTGCTAATTCTAAAGCGGTTAGACCGAGGCTCATAAACTTTCCCCCTGTGAACTAGCTGATGATGATTAAATGATTTAAATACTTAATTTCAGGCAAAAAAGTACTTTGGCAATTAAGCTTACTTCTGTGATAAATGTTCTTAGCAAGTAAAGTGCCAACAGGGTAAAGCAACATAATTGCTTGATATTTCAAGAGAATAGAACGATTGATTGTTCTCAATCTGTTAACAAAGTTTAGGCTTGATGTTGCATTTGTAAAAATACATGTTGCATTGAAACATTGATGAAATATCTGGCGATATGCAATAGATCGTTTCATGAAAACTACCTACCTTAAGAAGTTTTCTTAATCATGCACTCACTGTATTTGTATATGTAGATACAGAAATTTTTTATAAAACTATAACAGTTAAACCGTGTTTTGATAGCGTGCTATAGTTTTTTTTCAATCATCTGTAGCTATATATCCAGTCCTCTAAAGTTCAAAATAAAAATGAACAGGATTTACCGCCAACCTAAATCAACTTTCAAGACATAATGTGAACGCTGTTTTAGATTTTATATAAGTACATGATAGTGTTCTTCTTTTCTATTCCATTGTTGTTTTGTGTAGGGTCTGGTTGTTGCGTGTTTCTTAAAGACCTAAGTGTAAGTGTAGCGCTTCTAAAATAGCTTGGATGTTAAAAAATGTTTATTACTTCTCAACTGAACATTATTCATAAAATTATTAAAAATCAGTCTATTTCCACCTTGGTAATAGATCAGTTGGAACAGACTTATGTGAACCTTGAAGCAACCTTACTTAGAGCGAAAGTACTCAGGGATTTTTCTAAATCTGAAACCGTGTATTTAATTCAGTCTCACATTGAGCCACATCAAAGTAGTTTGGCTTATCTATTCTCGCCATTTATTTTTGCAAACTTAAACAGAGCAGCCATTTATACAACACCGGCGAATCCACCTGTGCTAACTATCCTTAATAAATACTATCAAGCTGACAAGAAGGTCGTATTTAAGGTAGACGAAGTTTTAGAAAGCCTAAAAATATATCTAGATTTAGAATTAATGGAGATGGGAGAAGCTGACTTTAGTTATTTGAATTTAATCAAAGCATTGTGTCGAAGTGATATCTCTACAGTTTTTTAATTACCCATTTAGAGCTTGATTTAGAGGCGTTAAAGCAACTTGAACAGTTCTTAAAAATAAAAATTCATTGGGTAAAAGTCATAAAAGATGAGGGGCTAAAAGACTTGGATCAGTTGGATATGCGTAAATTATTATTTAAAAATAAAGATGAAATGCATGTTCAATTATGCGCTCTGTTTGCTCAAATGAATGCAGCACTGGTCGGCCTATGCGATATCTTTACTGTCAGTCAAATGACACACTTAATTGATGACATGTTTTACTCAGAGCATATTTTCGAAAAACTTTCTGTCTATTCAGAATATATGCAAACCTTATTGCAAAGTCAGCATAGACTTCACAAAAAACAAATTGCTTAGCAATGCCATGCTTTTGATTGGTGTTATATCAAGATTGAATACTGTTATAAAAAAATAATCGTTTTCATGTGAAATAAATATTTTATGGTAAAAGCAAAGCAATATTGGTTTTACTTACATGACAAATTTAAATTTTGAGCATCATCTCGGTTCATTAACTCACGCTGCACTGAGTCAGGCTTCAATCATTTCGCGGGTATGGGGTGAAGGACCTTCTGAACGGTATGATGAATTGGCAAGTAACTTCAGACCGACTTTTGCCCGTATTAAAGAAGGGGCTTTAATCCGTGAGCAGCAGCATATTTTGCCGTATGAGCAACTTCAGTGGCTCAAAGATATTGGTTTTACACGGTTAAGACTTCCAAAAACTCATGGGGGCTTTGATGCAACTATTCCTGAACTATTTGCATTGCTCATTGAACTTGCAGAAGCCGACTCAAACTTACCGCAAGCTTTGCGTGTGCATTTTGGTTTTACTGAAGATGTCTTGGTGAGTAAAGATAAGGCGTTTCAACAGCGTTGGCTTAACCGAATTGCCAATGGCGAAACAGTGGGTAGTGCATGGTCTGAAGGCGGGAAAGAGTCAATCGATCAGTTTGAAACGCACTTATATCGAGATAGTGACGGAAAAATTCGCGTTAAAGGCAAAAAAATACTACACCACAGGGAGCCTATATGCAGACTGGGTGGATGTTGGGGTAACAGATTTAAAAGGAGAGTCTGGCTCAGTTGTTGTTCGCCGTGAAGATGAAGGTGTAGAAATTGTTGATGACTGGAATGGTTTTGGACAGCAGCTTACTGCAAGTGGTACGGCATATTTCCACGATGTATTGGTTGATGAAGCTGAAATTTTACCTGACGATGACCGTTTTAAATATTCGGCGGCTTACTATCAACTGGTTCAACTGGCAATCATTACAGGTCTAGGGCGTGCTGCAACCTATGATGTTTCTCAAGCTGTTGCTAAACGTACCCGAAACTACACGCATGCGAATTCCCTGTTTGTAAAACAGGATCCGCAAATTTTACAAGTAGTAGGACAAATTCGTGGCGCGGCTTATAGTGCAGGAGCGATTGTTGAAAAAGTTGCACAAAGCTTACAGCGTGCTTACTTGGCTGCATTTCAAAATAATGAGCAGCTTGAAGAAGAACAAAATGCACTTGCGGAGCTTGAAAGTGCGCAGTCTCAAACGGTCATTACCGATCTAATTTTAAATACTTCCACGATTTTATTTGACGCTTTAGGTGCTTCTGCAACAGACAAAGATTTAGGTCTAGATCGATATTGGCGTAATGTAAGAACTTTATCTTCACATAACCCAAGAGTATTTAAAAATCGAATTGTAGGTGATTTTAGTGTGAACGGCACATTACCACCATATCAATGGCGAATTGGTGAAGTTTCTAAACAATAAATTATAGTTTTAGATATTAAGCTGCTATTTTTAGCGGCTTAATGTTGTTTATATTTTTAAAATAAATTATAAAAAACTATTAGAATAAAATCATATTTTGTTTGGGGTATATATTATAAAGAAAATATAAAAATTGCTTTAGTATAAAATTAAATAAAATGCTGGTTGATATTTTATGACTAAGAAAATTAGTTTTAACGCTTTTGAAATGAATTGTATAGCCCATCAATCTCCTGGATTATGGCGACATCCTCAAGATCGATCTGTTGAATATAAAGATTTAGAATATTGGACAGATTTAGCGCAAATTCTTGAGCGTGGTTTTTTTGACGGTATTTTTATTGCAGATGTGCTTGGTATTTATGACGTTTATCATCAAAGTGCTGAATATGCTTTAACAGGTGCAGTACAAGTTCCAGTCAATGATCCGCTACAGATTGTGCCAGCGATGGCAGCCGTCACAAAGCACTTGGGTTTTGGTGTCACGACTTCGATTTCCTTTAAACATCCTTATCCTTTTGCTAGGCGTATTAGCACGCTAGACCATTTAACCAAAGGGCGAGTGGGTTGGAATATCGTGACGTCTTATTTGGAAAGTGGTTCGAAAAACTTGGGCCTAAAAACTCAGGTCAACCATGATAATCGTTATGATATTGCCGATGAATATTTAGAAGTCCTTTACAAACTTTGGGAAGGTTCTTGGGAAGAAGGTTCGGTACTTCGTGACCGCGAAAATGGTATCTTTGCTGACCATAAAAAAGTGCATCCGATTCAGCACGAAGGTAAATACTTTACTGTACCGGGCATCCATATTTGTGAACCATCACCGCAGCGAACACCAGTACTTTACCAAGCAGGCGCATCTTCACGCGGGCAGAAGTTTGCTAGTCAAAATGCCGAGTGTGTATTCATAGCAGCGCCGTCTAAAATTGCCACTAAAAAAGTGGTACAAGGCATTCGCCAAAAATTGGCTCAAGAAGGCCGCGATCCGTACTCTGTTAAAATTTATGCGCTTTTGTCGATTGTCACTGATGAAACCGATGCAAAAGCACAGGCTAAGTTTAAAGAATATCAAAGCTATGGAAGCTACGATGGGGCATTAACATTGCTGTCTGGCTGGTCTGGTGTCGATTTTTCACAATATCAACCGACCGATAAAGTTGAATATATTCAAACCAACGCGATTCAATCTTTATTAGATTCTTATGTAAATGCAGATCCGGAACGTGTCTGGACCATTGAAGAAATTGCTAACTGGAACAGTTTAGGTGGTAATGGACCTGTACTTGTAGGTTCGGCAGAAACCGTTTCGGATGCTCTAGAGCAATTGGTTGAAGATACCGATGTCGATGGCTTTAACCTTGCCTACATTTTGGCACATCAAACCTTTGCCGATGTAGTTGAGTTTATTGTGCCAGAGTTGCAAAAACGTGGGGTATATCAAACCTCATATGCACAAGGAACATTAAGAGAAAAACTATTTGGTGCTGGGCCATATTTACCTGAAAATCACCGAGGTGCAAAATATCGTAATCTAAAAGAGTTAAAACTTGCTGAGGCGAGTTAAATATTTTGGAAAGTCTTTAAATAAATAGCTGGTTAAATGCCAGCTTTTATTTTGTCTTTTTATATCGATTTTATTGCTGAGTTAATAATGAAAAGATAATTCTATAATTTAGATTAAAACATCAGATTAATTTGTTTTTGTATTATGTAAATAATCATTATTTTGTTCCTGTGATTAAAATACAGGAATTATTAAGTGAGCACAAAAGAACTCGATCATAACCACCGTTATGAAATTAAATCTCCCGATGATGTTTCACAATTAATTTCCAAATTTGCAGGGAAGGGTAAATCGAATAAAGTTATTTGGTTGGCACTGATTGGTGTATTTATTGATGCTTATGATTTAACAACGCTCTCTTTCGGTATTGAGCAAGTCATCTCAGAGTTTTCCTTAAGCCCTGTCATGACTGGTGTGGTGGCTTCAGCAATTGTCTGCGGAACCATTGTGGGTAACCTGATTGGTGGTTGGCTGACAGATAAAATCGGCCGTTATCGAGTCTTCATGGCGGACATGGTGCTCTTTGTCATTGCGGCAATTGTTGCTGGTTTTGCACCGAATGTATGGGTTTTGATTTTAGCCCGATTTATTATGGGAATTAGTGTTGGTATTGATTTACCCGTTGCAATGTCATACTTATCTGAGTTTTCCAAATTTAATGGTAGTAGCAATAAGGCAGCGCGTTTAGCCGCATGGTGCCCAATGTGGTATGCCGCTTCTTCGGTGTGTTTTGGCCTAGTTCTGGCGCTTTATTTTCTTTTACCCCCTGAGCATAGCAACTGGTTATGGCGAGCATCTTTAATTTTCGGAGCAGTGCCAGCGTTACTCATTATTTTTATTCGCGGTAAATATTTAACTGAATCACCCATTTGGCTTGCAAACCAAGGCGATTTAAAGGGGGCAGCTCAAGTTCTACAAGAATCCTATGCAATTAATGCAGTCGCTACAGTTGAAAAAGTAGAAAGAACTGCTGAAAAGAAAAAGCGCGAGGGTTTTACAGTTTTATTTAATAAAACCTATTTGCCAAGAACTATTGTGGCCATTGTGATTCACATTTCGGTGGCATTTCAGTACACGACCATTGCCTTCTTTTTACCTTCTATTTTGACGCGTTTCTTTCATACCGATGTCTTGACGACCATTACTACAACACTCGGGCTTAATTTATTGTTTGCATTTACGGGCGGGCTGTTAGGTGTATTTGTTGCCAGCAGATTTAAATCTCGTCATGTGTTGCTTACAGGCTTTTTACTCCAGTTTATAGCCCTCATTGCCTTGGCATTAATTGGTGAACCCGGTAATAGCTTTTTACTCTACACTGCAATTGGCATGCTAGGTTTATGGCTTTTTGCTGAAGGCTTTGGGCCTGGGGCACAAATGATGGTTTATCCAACCATGGCTTATCCAGCTTCGATTCGTGGCGTTGGGGTTGGCTTTAACCGTGCAGTAACAGGTGTTGCTCAAGCCATTGCTTTGTTTGTTTTACCGATCTGGATGGCGGGATATAAAACCGATGTTTATCTGATTATTTCTATCTTTGCGTTTATTCCTTTAATTGTGATTGGACTACTAATTAAGTTTGAGCCTACCGCCCAAGATGTTGATGTTATTGATGAAGATAAAATAGAACTTCCTCTCAATAATTCACCAGTAATCGATTAGAGTAAAAATAAATATCTAGATAAAAATAAAGGCCAACAGATGTTGGCCTTTATTTTTAGAATTAGAAGTAATAAGCAAAAATCACAAATGCTTTTTTATTCCATTTATCATTGCTTCCACCAGCCGCAAGGCCTTCACTGTCTCCTAGATATGGATCGTGTTTACCCATCAGCAACTCGGCTTGTACTGTCAATTTTTGATAGTTAAACGCAATGCCGGGAATAAAACGGGTGGAGTCTTTAAAGCCATCTTGCTCTTTTCGATAAGAACTATAGTTCAAGTATGGGCGAACAGAGGTAATTGGGCCAAACTGCTGAGGAAATAAATAGCTCAGTTCGGCTGAATAAATCTGACCTTTGGTTGCCGAGTTAAATGAATAATCGAAACCGCCCAAAGTCAGATGATCTTTATATTGGGTGTCGGCATTATCAATGTCTTGATAACCAGCCAAAAGCTGTAAATTCCATTGGTTGTAATTGGTATTGCTAAAAACCGAATAAACTTGGCGATCGCCATCTTGCCCTGAACGCTTATTTTCAATGGTGGAATACCATGCGGAGGCGCCAAGTTGAGTAGAGAAATTTTCTTGGCCTAAGATATTCTTAAAGGTATGAGCTCCGCGAACAACAATTGAGTTCTTTTCTTTGGTATTAGTGCCTTGCGGTACAGAGTCATCTGCATTGACAGGGTTGATACTAAAACGACTCGAGTCTTTGCTTTTACCTCTATAGGTGCCACCATCTGTAGGATAAAAGGCGAGTTGTGCTTCATTGATTCCATCATTGAAATCATATTTTACCCCAAGGTTGTGTACATCTTCCCAACCAGCACTATTGGCAATGCCTAAATAATAAGTATTTCCCCAAAAGCGGCCCAAGCCAAAAGGAACTGGGTTTAAGCCAGCAATAATTTTACTGTTGTCATTAATTTTATAACCTAACCACGCATCGGTAAGCCAATTGGCATCTCCTAAATGCCCGTAATATTCATAAACCCGATAATCTAGGCGGCCAATCCATTTAGGGGAGTTGTAATCTAGCCATAAGACCGCGTCATTAAAAGAAAATTTACTGGTAGACGGTTCAGAGTCGAAATCATAAACATATTTGGCTCGAACAGTACCGCTTACTTTAAGTTGACCTTCTTCAGCATTGCCAAAGGTAAGGGCTGCATGACTTGAGAGGCTGAATGTAAGCAAAGACGTTGTAATTAATGTTTTTTTCAAAATTTGAGAATGTTTAAACAAAAGAATTTTTCTCCTCTTAAAAATAAAAATAAAAATTAAATTTGCGTCATGTATAAACCAGAAAAAGATTTGTCCAAATCTCAATATTTGCAGAAGTTTTAAGATAAAAAGATAATAAAAATCTGAGCGTTATAAAAAATCTCGAAAATTAATGAGATGCAAAACTCTGGGTATAGAGACAAAAATAAAAATGATGAAATATGAGTAGGATAAAATAATTAAAAGGGGGATGTCAGGGTCTTCTGATCATATGATTTGGGAATATCGTTTTTAATTATTGATATATAAGTAATTTAATTTTACCACTAATCTGTAAGTTTGCTTGAAATTTGCTTTTTACCAAAAGATAAAAACTTATGAAGAAAAGTTATTTATAAAAACCAGATAAGCAACTCATATTTTTTTATTTTTCATTATAAGGCCAGCTGCATACCATGAGCTTATATTATTGAAAGATCATGAAATTATGAGCACGAAGACCAAACCGTTGATTATCACGGCAATTGTTATAGTCGCAATTGTTGCATTTATCGTATGGCAAAATAAAAAAGACAATAATACAAGTGCTTCAGTTCGTGACAACAAACCTGTTGTGATTGCTTATCAAACTGGGGTTGACCCAAGCAAAGTGGCGCAGGCCAATGGAGACTATGAAAAACATAGTCAACGTACTATTCAATGGAAAAAATTTGATGCGGGTTCAGATGTAGTTAATGCACTTGCTTCAGGTGATGTGGTACTTGGTAATATTGGTTCAAGCCCACTTGCTGCTGCGGCAAGCCGTAATTTACCGATTGAGGTATTCTTAATTACTTCAAAACTTGGTGCATCTGAAGCACTCGTGGTGAGTAATAAATCAGGCATTAAAACTCCTCAAGATTTAATTGGCAAAACCATTGCTGTACCGTTTGTTTCGACAACCCATTACAGCCTTTTGTCTGCACTTAAACATTGGAACATTCCAGAAGACAAAGTAAAAATTATTAACTTGCGTCCACCTGAAATTTCAGCTGCTTGGGAACGTGGTGATATTGATGCTGCCTATGTGTGGGAACCTGCTTTAAGTAAAGCCAAAGCATCTGGTACGGTTTTAACCGACTCAAAACAAGTCGGTGAATGGGGCGCTCCAACTTATGACTTATGGGTTGTACGTAAAGATTTTGCAGAGAAAAATCCTGACTTTTTGAAAGCTTTTGTCCAAACCACACTTGAGCAACTCGAAAAATATAACCAAGACCCAGCCGCTTACGTTAAAGATGCTGATAACGTGCAAAAAATTGCGCAGCTCACAGGTTCTGATGCAAAAGATATCCCGCTTTTATTAAGCGGAAATATTTACCTTGACCACGCTCAGCAAAAACAAACGTTAGATGGTGAATTTGCGCAAAATATTTTTGATACAGCGAAATTCTTAAAAGGTCAGGGCAAAGTCGATCAACTTAAAGCCGATTATAAAGGCAATGTGAATTCTTCATTTTTGCAGCCTTAAGGAGTTGTCATGAGTGTACTTGAAGCCAAACATATTCATCTGACTTTTCCTAAACAGCAAAAGCCAATTTTACAAGACATTAACCTAACCATTGAAGAAGGTTCTTTAACCGTGATTTTAGGTGAGTCGGGTTGTGGCAAAACAACTTTGCTTAATATCTTGGCAGGGTTTCAAAAGCCGAGTTCTGGTGATGTGCTTGTAAATCATGAAGTCGTAACTGGACCAGATGTAACTCGTGCTGTTGTATTTCAAGATCACGCCTTACTTCCTTGGTTGAATGTTGCAGATAATGTTGGCTTCGCTTTGCAGTTAAAAGGTTTAAAGCGTGCAGAGATTGAGAAACAAGTGAGTGCAATTTTAAAAATTGTGGGTTTAAGTCACGTTGAAAAAGCCAATATCTGGGAACTTTCCGGTGGTATGAAACAACGTGTTGGTATTGCCAGAGCTTTGATCAGTCACGCGCCGTTTATTTTATTAGATGAACCTTTTGCCGCATTAGATGCTTTTACGCGTGAAAACATGCAGCAGTTAGTGCTCGATTTATGGATTCAACAAAATAAAAGCTTCTTTTTGATTACTCATGACATTGAAGAAGCATTATTACTCAGCAATCAGCTAGTTCTGATGACGGCGCATCCAGGCAAGATTGTAGAAACTCTACACCTCGATTTTGCCCAACGGTACCGTCAGGGTGAGTCTATTCGCTCAATTAAATCGGATTCTCAATTTATTCAGCTCAGAGAACAGCTATTTGAAAGTTTAAGGGCACAAAAACAAAGCGGTAAGGAGGCGTTACCTACATGAACACTAAAGATAACGTCTATGAATATGACAAAGCAGAGCTTAAACCTGAGTTAAATGTGCAAACAGAAAATGCTTCATTTCTATCGTCATTTTTTGAGAAGCATCGCACTTTGGTGGTCAGCATAATCAGTGTGGGAAGTGTAGTTGCACTCTGGTTTCTTATTACTGCTTTGCATGTTGTACCTGAACTGTTTTTACCTAGCCCGCAGGCAGTCTGGCAAAAATTTATATCGGTCAGCCAAGAAGGCTTTATGAAGGCTACTTTATGGCAACACTTGGCAGCCAGTATCTCTCGTGTGTTTTTAGCTTTGATTGCTGCCGTGGTGATTGGTGTTCCGCTGGGTTTGTGGATGGGGCTGAACAAATGGGTTCGTGCTGTTCTAGATCCTTTGGTTGAATTATTACGTCCAATTCCACCGTTAGCTTATTTGCCATTACTTGTTATTTGGTTCGGTATTGGTGAAACCACAAAAGTACTTTTGATTTTCTTCTCGATTTTGGCACCTGTCATTATTAGTAGTGCGCATGGTGTGTTAAGCCATCAGCTAAATCGTGAACGTGCGGCATTGTCGTTAGGGGCAAGTCAGTCACAAGTCTTTTGGCATGTCATTTTACCAACCGCTTTGCCTCATATTATTACCGGTATTCGTATTGGTCTTGGGGTGGGCTGGTCAACATTAGTTGCAGCTGAGTTGGTTGCAGCGAACCGTGGTATTGGTTTTATGGTGCAATCGGCAGCACAGTTCTTAATTACCGATACGGTGATTCTGGGCATTATTGTGATTGCGATTGTCGCAGTTAGTTTTGAGCTGTTTTTACGTTGGTTACAAAAACAGTTTTCTCCTTGGTATGGTCAGCAGTTGTAGTAAAGAAGATGAATACAGTAGTAGCAAACTTAAATATAGAAGTGATCAAGCCTACCATTGGCGCAATTATTCACGATATTGATTTGAATGCGTTAAATGAACAGACAACGCAACAAATCCAGCAGGCTTTGCTTGATCATCAGGTCATTTTTTTTCGAAAGCAACAATTAGCACCACAAGCACAAGCAGACTTGGCCCGTAGTTTTGGCACCTTACATGTGCACCCGATTTATCCTTCAATTGAAGATGTACCTGAGGTGATGGTGCTCGACAGTTGGAAACAAGATTTGCGTGACAATGAACTTTGGCACACAGATGTGACTTTTAGTAAAACTCCACCTTTAGGTTGTGTGTTGCAAGCCATTAAAATTCCACCTGTAGGCGGTGACACGTTGTGGTCGAGCAACACAGCAGCTTTTAAAGGGCTTCCGCTTGAGTTGCAGCAAAAATTGCGTGGCTTAACTGCAACGCACGATATTCGTAAGTCTTTTCCACTTGAGCGTTTTGCTCATAACGAAGAAGAACGTGAAAAGCTTTTGCAAACCTTTAAGCGTAACCCACCAGTGGTTCATCCAGTGGTGCGTACTCATCCGGTTACAGGCGAGCCTTTGTTGTTTGTAAGTGAGGGCTTTACCACTCGCATTAATGAGTTACCCGAACAAGAAAGTGAGCAATTACTTAATTTCTTGTTTGAACATGCGACCCAAGAGCAATTTCATTTACGCTGGAAATGGCAAGATGGTGATATCGCGATTTGGGATAACCGTTGCACACAACATAAAGCATTATTTGATTATGGCGACGCCCATCGAATTATGCACCGCGCAACTATTAATGGCGATGTGCCATTTTATAAAGAAGAACAACAGCCAGAGTTGGCAGAGGCTTAATTCTTTTGATTATTTTTCGTTTCAATTCCAACTCTGAGTTTTGAGCTGGAATTGAAACAGTAAATCTTTAGCGTACTCCAAAACCTGACAATATGCCTGTGTAGTTCTTTACAGGAGGTGAGGCCCAATCACCAACTTTGCTGGTTTTTAAATTTAACTGAACTAACATTTCAGCTTGTTTAACTGCTGCTGCAACGCCGTCAATAACAATCACTCCCAATTCGTTTTGTAGTTTTAGGCATAAATCACTCATACCTGCACAGCCCAAAACAATCGCATCGCTTTTATCTTCAGAGAGTGCTTTTTTGCACTCATCTCGTATAGTTCGATAAGCATCTGAGTCAGGAAGCTCCAACTCTTCAACTGCAATGTCACAAGCTCGAACATTTTTGCAAAATGGTGTAGCCCCGTAGCGATGAGCCAGATGCCAACTCATATTCACTGTGCGTTGTAAGGTCGTGACCACACTAAAACCAGTACTTACATAACTTGCAGTTCGCATAGCTGCTTCGGCAATCCCAATCACAGGTGCCGAACTGATTTCACGTGCGGCATAAAGCGCAGGATCACCAAAACAGGCAATAACATAAGCATCTACATCTAGAAGTTCACCTTGGCGAATTTCCTCTAGCACACCTACGGCACTTAGGGCTTCATCATAATAACTTTCAATTGTTGCAGGGCCCATTTGAGGACTCACAGCAATAATTTGAGTATCAGAATTTGCGACTATCTTTGCTGATGCAGCAATTTTGTCAGTCATGCTTTGGGTGGTATTAGGATTAATAATTTTAATTTTCATTGTACTTTTACCTTAGTCATTGCTGATTTAGCATGGGCAAGCGGTTGGTTAAGAAATCGGTAAATGACAAAACCAAATCCCATACCAATAAACCATGTGAAATTAGCCAGCCCAGACAGTTGTGGTAAAAGTACGCAGAGAATAGGAATTAATGAAGCTGGAATTAACGCATAAAAGGCAGAGTGGTTATAACCATTTTTGTACCAATACGAGCCTTGAGTATCTAAAGTATATAAATCATCTACCACGATTTTTTGTTTTTTAACGAGGTAAAAATCGGCGAGCAATACACCAAAAAGTGGACCGATAAATGCACCTAAAATATCAATGGTGTAATGGATCACTTGAGGGTTATTAAACAAATTCCATGGGGTAATGAAAATTGAACCTACTGCTGCAATCATTCCACCCATACGCCAGCAAATTTTGCTCGGTGAAACATTAGAAAAATCAAATGCAGGTGAAACAAAGTTAGCAACAATATTAATTCCGATAGTGGCAATCATTAAGGTCAAACTGCCTAAAATGACTACAAATGTGTTATCCAGTTTTCCAACCATCTCGACAGGGTCTGTAATAAGTTTTCCATATACTGGAAGCGTTGCCGCAATACACACCACAGTAAGTAAAGAAAAGCCTAAGAAGTTAATTGGTAAGCCAAGAAAGTTCCCCATTTTAATCGCGTTAAAGCTTTTACCATAACGAGAGAAGTCGCCAAAATTCAGCATCGGTCCTGAAAAATATGAGACAACAAGCGCAATAGCACCAATCATGACTGGTACAACTGCAAAACCGTCGTATTGAACCCCACTTAAATTTAAATCAATATTCTGCCAGCCAGCTTTCCAGATGAGCCAGACTGCCATGGCAAACATTACAACGTAGACAGCCGGACCTGCCCAGTCAATAAACTTACGAATGCTGTCCATACCAGACCAAAAAACAATCGCTTGTAGTAACCAAAGCAGCATGAAGCCAACCCATCCTAAATAGGAAAGCCCAAGAAAGCCGTAAGTTGAAACATCAGCATAGGCTGACCAGTCTGGAAAGAACTTTAAAATGACCAATAAGAATGCACTTGAGGCCAAATATGTTTGAATGCCATACCATGCGACAGCAATAAGACCACGGATAACGGCAGGAATATTTGCACCAAGCACACCGAAAGTGGCACGACAAATCACAGGATAGGGCGTGCCTGTTTGTTGGCTAGACTTGGCAATTAGATTTGTAAAAAACTGAACTATGGCAATGCCGATGAGTAAAGATAGAAGTACCTGCCAGCTATTGAGCCCGAGTGCAAAAAGGCTTCCAGCCATGACATAACCGCCGACGCTATGAACATCCGACATCCAGAAGGCAAAAATATTATAAGCGCCCCAAGTTTGCTTTTTTAAAGGAGCTAAGTCTTGATTTGTTAGTTTTGCATCATAAGAAGGTTTAATTATCGCTTCGGTATTATTCATCTTGAACACTCACTTCCCTATGTTGGGCGGGCACGTTCTTCAGCAGCTTGAAATACTGACTAAAAGAATGAAATTAAAATTGTGCACAATGTGATATTTAAATTGTGCACAATTTATTGAGCAAAAGTTATGCCAAACTTGAGATGGAGTATTGATGAGTGATTTCGCTTGATACAGTTTGGGAATATAAAGAGAGAGATTTATAAACTGAGA
>AWWV01008455.1:0-53969 GCA_001974805.1 Corchorus capsularis
ATCATTCAGATTACAACTTGCAAGAAGGGGATGAGAGCAATGAAGAACGATTCAACCATGGTGTTCACCCAAGACAAGCACGGTCAATGCCTTGGCATCAGGTTCCACTCTTTTTCTTCATCCGATGTTTAATTTGAGGTTTTGCCTAATTATTGAAGTAAAATTCTTTCAAAAGATTTGCAGTCATATATATATATATATTCAATTGAACAATTTCTTTGATTGGCAAAATGTATTTGTTGCTTAACAAGTGCAAATTCTGACTGCTATTTTGTGGCCTCTGCTTTCTTATTATCGTGATTTCAAGTTATTAGTGTCAACTGACAGAATATTAAGCTTCCAAATTTCTTCACGTAATGCTTGGCTCTGGGAACCCACTGTATGAAGACTGGATGCGATCAGCAGAGGCAGCTTACAGAGATGAATTCCGGTTCTGGGTTGGATTTAATGTTCTAATTTCTCATAGGATCATTGCAGGTTATTTGGGAATCTCTCCTTTCCTTTTGCTTTTTGTTAACATGTCAAGAGGGGTATTGATAACACGGCGTTGTGTGGAATGAGCAGCTATGACATACTGTTGATGCCCTCAAGATTTGAGCCCTGTGGATTAAATCAATTTTATGCAATGAGATATGGAACTGTACCTGTAGTTCATGCCACCGGAGGTCTTGGAGTGACTTAAAGCAATGATAAAATTCAAACCAAATTTGCTTTTTTATTTCCCCTTGTTTATGTGCATTACATGCCTCTTAACTGACTCTTCCTCAGGACACGGTAGATAATTTCAATCCATATGGTGCAGGAGGTAGCCGTGAAGGCACAGGGTGTGCACACCTTAAAATCTATTAATATTCAATTGATCAAACATATGCTGCAGGAGGTGAACCAATTTAAAAGCCTCAATGTCTTTCCCCAGGTAGGTAAGTGTTTTGCTCCCTAATTTCAGATTAATTTCTGGGAATATTAACTCTTGGCATATAGAGATTTACTTGGTCGCGAAAGAAAGGGAATATGGAGTAGCATTCTAAGCCATAGGCTCGACAAGAGTCTATTGATGATCAAGGTTTAATGTTGATTCCTTTGTCTTTAGTATTCTAAATGAATTATATATTTTCAAAATCTTATTTTCCCTTACTATTGCAATTTTTATTGGTGCAGGAGAAAGTACTTCAACAGTTTTGTGAAGGTGAATACTATTAATCTGTGAAGGATTTTCGGAAACCACTTAGTTTCAAGCACATGTATCACTTCCTCACCTATTCTCCTTGTATATATTAGTATTAGTATTGGTTTATGTATATGTGCATGTTTTAATGTCTTGAAAATGTAGAATGTTCATTTTTATTTTTAGATTAAAGGAATTGTATTCTATGACAATAAATGTATTAATTTATTATTAATATAAATTTAATTTTTGGAATCATTTTGTTCTTTTTATAAATATTTTTGTTTCTACATTCCAAAACAACATTAGTTGTTAAAACTAGTAAAGTCGCTGTTAAATAAATAAAAAATATTGGAATAAAATATCTTTGCGTAAGGGTTTTCGTAACGACATTTAATCGTTTTTAAATTGTTTTGGCAACTACCTAGAGGTCGTTATGTAAGTGTTTTGGAAACGACTTTTAATCATTTTTAAAAGTTATTCGTAACCAATTAAAAGTGGTTGCAAAATTTATTACACAACCAATCAAATGTTGCTACGTAAAAGATTTCACAACCAAAACAACGTCGTTTTGTAAGGGTTTTCGCAACGACATTTAATCGTTTTTAAATTATTTTGGCAACTACCTAGAAGTCGTTGCGTAAGTGTTTTGGAAACGACATTTAGTCATTTTTAAAAGTTATCCGTAACCAATTAAAGTGGTTGCAAAAAAATTTTCGCAACCAAATAAGGTTGTTGCGTAAAAGGTTTGGAAATGACTTTAGTCGTCATTAAAACATAAAGGCAACGACATTTCGTCATTGTGAAAAAACTTTTACAGCGGACACCTAAGTTGTTGCCTTAGATCTTAAGTCGTTGCGTTAGATATTAAACAACGGAACCATATACAACCACCAAAAATCGTTGCTAAAAACCTTTAACAGCTCAAAAATGGCTTTTCGCAATGACATTTGTCATTGCTAAAAGCATGTTTTCTAGTAGTGCGTGGGAGGTTGACCTATATTCTGGTTTCGATGCTGCTCAAATACTAGAAGCTAATATAACTGACATTGAATAAAATTCGGGACAAAAATGTCTCTGATATTTATAATTAATTTCAATTCCAGCATCTTGAAAAATCTATATGCAAGCTGATCTATTACATTAACCACTGTCAAGTGTCACCTAACATTTTCTATCCACTCTAAAATTAGCTACCACCATCGCTTAAAATCTTCTGTCCACTCCCAAATTAACCATTATTACTTAACACATCTTCTATCAACTCCAAACGAAAAATAAGGGTTACTAGTCTTACATTAATCTAATAACAGTCAATGTTGAACCGACATCGGGTTAAGCTCAAGTTCAAAAGCCTAAGAAGCAGCTAGCACTAAGCTTAAAGAATCTCAGCTCATTTAAAAAAAACAAGTTTGATACTTTTGGTACTTGCCTTATGTTTTCTATTCATTCATTTTTGCAAATCTATACTATATATAAAAGTACAAATAAGGGGAAACTTTATATTTTTCGATTGTACCCTTATTTTTAAAACATATTTCCAATTGTACCCCTTTTTAAAAACATATTTCTAAATTGCCATTACTAAATAATATTTTAATTATTAAATTATTTTTTAACCATAAATTATTCCATTATTAATTACTAGATTATATAATACGCATGTTAAATTATTCCATTATTTTTTTTATATTATCCTCATTAATTAGGATCCAATGTGGCTAATAGGGATGCGCCACATCATCTTTAGCATCTGAATTTTCGTCCAAAACATTCTCCAAGTCGGTTTAGGAGAAGATCAATTATGTCCAGAAATTATAAGGGCAAAATCGTGCACTGAAACAACAGAATTAGGTCTCGAGATAAACATAAAAGTTGTAGATCTCGGAATCCTCTTTCCAATGGTACCTCATTTGCATTTTTCTGAGTTCTGTATTAAAAGTTATGAATTTACTTCCAAAACTGCTCTTGTGGAGTCCTTCTTGAAATATGATTTAACAATGCTACATCAAGGCTGAATCATTAGTGCAACATAATTACTGATTGGACTTGAACTCCTTCTTTGGGTTTCCATACGAACGAATTGGGGCTAAAAATATCATATTTAGACTTCAAGACATCTGACTTGGCAATTTGGACTTCATGGACTCAAACGGCCCTAATGGGCCGAAATGAGACGAAATCAATAATTTATCCAAAGCTATCTATACTATATATAAAACTACGAATAATGGAAAACTTTATGTTTTCCGATTGTAACCTTTTTTCAAATATATTTCTAAAATTGACATTATTAAAATTTATTATTTAAAAAATAATTATAAAATTTCAATTTAGACCGAATTATAAGTTTGTAAAATTGATTTTTATTAATGAACATGCAAATTTCTACGAATAATGGAAAACTTTATGTTTTCGGATTGCACCCTTTTTTCAAAATATATTTCTAAATTTCCATTATTAAAATTTAGTATAATTTTATTATTTAAAAATTAATTAAAATTTTCAACTTAGACTGAATTATAAGTTTGTCAAATTGATTTTAGTTGATGAACATGCAAATTTCCTTTACTATTATTTTTTGAATTTAATATTTTACTTTAATTTTAATTTTTAAATGTCAATAATAATATTAAACTAACAATAACACGTACGATACTATTGTTAATGAAGCTCCATCTCTTCGTTATATAATGTTTTGCCGCATTCACTTTGTTCTATTGGAAATTGTTGAGTTAAAAGATTAGGTGATATTATGATTTTGATTTTCTTGTCTTTATGTGGTTATTAAAATTTCATAAGATGGTTATTATAATTTCATGAGGAGATTATCAAAATTCCATAGTGTGGTTACCAGAATTTCATATGAACGTTACCAAAATTTCATAGTGTGGTTACCAAAATTTCATAGGATCAGGTTATTAAAATTTCTTAGATTGGTTATTGAAATTTCATAGGGTGGTTAATTATCAGAATTTTATAGAAAGGTTATCAAAGAGATTATCAAAATGTCATAGTGAGGTTATAAGAATTTCATAGTGTGGTTAACAAAATTTCATTAGGAGGTTACTAATATTTCATGGGAGGTTATAAAAATTTTATAGTGTGGTTATCAAAATTTCATATGAAGGTTATAAAAGTCTCAATTTCATAAGGAGTACCAAAATTTGATAGAAGGTTATCAAATCTCATAGGGTGATTATCGAAATTTCATAAAGATCAGATTATCATAGGAAGATTATCAAAATTTCATAGTGTTGTTATCAAAATTTCAAAACGAGGTTATCAAAATTGCATAATGTGATTATCAGAATTTCATAGAGGGGTCAACAAAATTTTATAAAGAGGTTATCAAAATTTCATAAAGAGGTTATCAAATTTTCGAAATGTTATTACAAAAATTTCATAGTGGTATTTCTGGGGAGGTTATCAAAATTTCATAGTATGATTACCAAATAAGGAAGGTTATTAAACTTTTATGATGGAGTAATCAAAATTTCAGGGAGGATATCAAAATTTCATATGAAGGTTATCAAAATTTCATAATTTAGTTTTCAAAATTTCATAAGAGGTTTATCAAAATTTCATTGTATGTAGATCAAAATTTCATAGGGAGATTAACAAAATTTCATAATGAGTTTATCAAAAAATCATAGGGTAGTTATCAAGATTTCGTAAGAAAGTTATCAAAATTTTATAAAAAGGTTCTCGAAATTATATATTATCATTATTAAAATTTCATAGGAAAGTTATCAAAATTTCATAATGGGATCATAAAAAATAGTGTAATTATCATAATTTAATAGAGAGGTTATCATAATTTCTTATGAATATTTCATTGAAACATGTTAGGCCACGTGCAACGCACGTGAAAGTTAAAACTAGTAATTAATATCAAAAGCGTCAACCAGGTCCAAGCATAGCGTAATTAGTTATCCTATATCAGGATCAAGCTGGCTCAATCAATCTCAAAGTTCAAGGTAAGAAGTTCTGAACAAATTAATGGCATGCTTTTAAACACAATCTTAACTAACTATGCAATACATGAAATCAAAAGCCAAAATCATGAGCATGCTGATGAACGATCAAGACCAGATCTTTCATGTCTGTGCCTAGCTCGTTTGACAAACACACTTAAAAACAAAGCATCCGGGATGTAATCAAGCCAAACCAAGCTTCTCATCAAACCAAGCCCAAAGTCATCAAACTAACAGCTTAGCTCATTTGTAGCCTAGACAAAACCAGACATTATGTGCCATGATAAACCACTATCATAATTCAAATAGCAAAGCGAAAATTAATTTCTACCTAAAAATACGAAAAAATCAAAGATTAAAAGATTATTTCCATAAAAAATAATTAACTTATGCTACAAGTTCGATATACATCCATTAATTTTTTTTGCCCGATGATATATCCATTAATTACAAAAATACTATATAAAACTTATCAATATGCCGCCACTAATTTCGTTTTTTTTTTCCTTTTAGCAAAAAAATTATGCAAAAGCAATCTAGGTTTAGTCGTTGCTCTTGGGTTTTCTTCTTGCTCACCTCTGCATCTTCGAAATCGATCTGCAAAGTTTTCTAGTTGGGCCATCCCTCTGTTTTTAGATTGGAAGCAGGTGCATTATTCTCTTACTCTCTTTTCCACTACAAATTTATGCATATATAATTCTAATGTAATATATAAATATAATCTTATAATCTTAATTTATTCTACGTGTTTGCCTTTTGTTTTGTGGTCATGAATCGATTGTCGAACTTTTTTTTTCTTTGACGATTTGAACTGATTTCAATTGTTTTAGTATTAATATATACAATATGATTGCTATTTAGCTCTTCTGTGATATCTTATATAATTTGGATTGGTTAGCTTCTTTAAACTTTATATATTCATTTATTTTTAATTTTTGTTCAAGAGAACATGGATAGAATAAGCAATCTGCCTGATGAAATCCTTCTCCAAATAATTTCGTACCTTTCATGCAAAGATATTATAGCAACTTTTCTATCATCAACAAGGTGGAAATCTGTAATCACTTTCCTTCCATTTCCTGATTTGGAATATTGTAAGGGTTCTACTAATGGATTTAACCCTTGGAATGATACGAAAATATGGTATTATTCAATATCCTGCAAAATATGATTTCGAGACAAAGTTATTGTCGACATTGATATCTCAACTAGTGAGGCATAAAGTTGAATAGTTTGACTTGGATGTTTTATATTTCTTCAACCCTAAACCCATGTCCTTGCACAGCCTTTTACCTTCCCAGTCCCTCACCTCGTTGAAGTTAACAATGCAACATCATCATGACTTTCCTTCTTCCATATCCTTGCCTTGTCTGAAAACTTTACATCTCAAAAAAATTAAATGTACGGAGGAGCAGCATGCGGAGCAAGTTATTTCGGGTTGTCCTGTTCTTGAAGACTTGCTCGTAGTTTTGAAGGTCAACATGGGATTTCTATTGACAATGCCACTTTGAAGAGATTAACTGTTGAAGCTGCTGATATGCGTCGACATTCTTCATATTGTCGCCTTAGGATTTCTAGTTCAAGTCTTCAATTTCTTAAATTGAGTTGCGCAAACTTTGAACTTGAGCTTTCCAATTTAATTTCACTGCCTTATGCTGATCTTCACATTGTCCTTTATGAACAGTATCATGCGCCGTATGGGAATCCTAATCCCCGCCGCATGCTTGAGTTACTTGAAAAAATTTGCCATGTGAAACTATTAAATGAGACTCTTCAGGTATGTTAATTAACTTTTTGTTAATTTTTATATTTTATTTTCTGCAAGAACAACTTTTAGTAACAATTTTTTATTTTTATTTCGCTCACCAAGTTCAACTCAGAATTTAATGTGGATCATTTTCCAATATTTCGCAATTTGACTGGTTTGGAGGTGGGTTGTGGTGAATCATGTCCTAATAATGACTTAGGAACATTTGAATTAATGAACATCCTTCAGAAGTCGCCTAATTTAGAGTAGGGGTGTTCGTCGTCGGTGGCAACCGCCCAAGCCGACTGCCACCGATGGAACCGACGCTCGTCGGTATGTGTTCAGTGGCGGTGATCGGTTTGTCGGTTGTAACCGACAGTGAAGGGGGAAGCCTCGGGCGGTTGCCGATCTTAGGTTTCGAAACCGAAACCCGACCGAAAAACCGAAGTAATATATAATTATTTATATATATTATTATATTATATATTTATATTTTATTTAATAGTTAATTAGTTATATATATATATATATAATATCAGAAATATAATTATAAAACGAAAAATATAAATACCTAGATTAAAACCTAAAATGAAAATTGAAAAGTCAGATAATTCTTTCTCTTCTCTTTCTTCTCTTCGAGTTCTTCTCTTCCTCTCTTCTCTCACCGCATCGAAGTTCCTAAATTGGCAAATTCAATCCATAGGCTTAGGGTTTTCAGTGGAAATCTAGTGTTCTTCCATCCCATTTGTTGTTCCTCTAGTTTTAGTCTTAAATTCTTGTTTAGTTGTCTTATATCACCGAAAATTCCAACCTCAACCTAGGAAACCCTAATTTATTTAATCCCTAATTTTTTCCCAATTTCCAGTTTCGATGGAAGAATACTAGATTTCCCACCTTTTTTCTTTGTTTTGCTTCTACTGGTTTTATGGATTGAAATTGAGGAAAGCCAAATTCCCAATTTGAAAACCGGCACTGTTAAACCCAAAAAAGAATCAAGGTCAATTCAGACTGTTCAGTTGCTTCTTTATCAGCTACTGAGTGTTCTAGCTCTTTATGATCATGCCCTTTTAAGATTCAAAGTTGCTTTCTTTGTCAGGAATTTTGTGTTTAATGTTTGTCTATAGTTAGGTTAGATTGTAATGGTTAATCTAAAAGGAATGAGATGTTTGGCTCTGGATTTTATTTATATAAGCATGTTTGTTTTAGTTAGATTGTAATGTTTGTTTCAGATGTATGTTCTTTGGTTTGGTTTGCAAATGGAATGAGAATGACTCCCTAATGCTAATGGTCTTCCTAAGTGAAAATTGTTTTATGATTTCTGATTTGAATGACAAAACCGAGACTTATGGAAACCGAGAAAACGACCGAAACCGACTTCAGTCGGTGGATCTCGGTTATCCAACAATTCGGTCGGTGATCGGTGGTTAATTTCTTTCCGTCGGTTTCTCAAAAATTTGAAATTTCTACAACCGAAACCGACTGACCCGACCGACGAACACCCCTAATTTAGAGCCTTTAAATTTTCCTCAAGTAAGCCTCTCTGAAGTTCTATATATTTCAATATATTAATTTGAATTATTTATCAATGTTATTTTGTGAGATACTATATGGTTGGTTTACTTCTTTTTTGTTTGGGAATCTATTTTAACAGCTTCAAGGAAGAGCTTTTTTCGGAGAATGTTGTCCTGCTAAGTTGTCTGAAAACTTTGAGTTTGTCACATTTTGAAGCATGTCAAGAAGAGGTTTGCTTCTTAAGATATATACTAGAGAATGGTGATGTTTTGGAGCATTTTACAGTCCATTGGTCTTCATTTCGAGATAGGGTAGTAGGGATAGAAGAGGAACTAAGCACACTTTCTTTCTCAACATTTGTAAATTTCTTCTCGGACTGGTACTCGGACTCGGACTCGGACCCGGACCCCGACTTGGACTCGGACTCGAGAGTAGGAATAGAAGAGGAACTAAACACGTTTTCTTCTTACTCAGCTTCTGTGAATTTCTTCTCGAACTTGGACTCAGACTCAGACTTCAAAAAAAGAAAAGTAAGGCAATCCGAGTGTTTCTTGCTTGCATATATCTTGAAGAACCCAATAAATCCTTGAAATTATATAAGATGGATGTTTATGTAATATTACATAGATGTTACTTTGGCTTCCAAGTAAACATTAGCAAGATTCTCAATATATATGTACTAGAATAATGAGCTCGCGTTCTGTGCAGCAGGGTTCTTTTAGTTTAATTTTGATTATTCGTGTTGGGAGAGGAACCCGAGCCCTGACTGCTTCGGCAAAGCCCATCGAGCAGCCCATATACATGTCAGAAACTAATCCGAACCCAAAAGTCTAGATTGATGGTTTCTTGGGTCCTTCATGTATATATGGCACTCAAACAACCCATCCTTTTCTGATGTGAGATGTAGTTTAATTTTGATTATTTGTGTTGGGAGAGGAACCCAAGCCCTGACTGCTTCAGCAAGGCTCACGGAGCAGCCCATATACATGTTAGACACCAATCCGAACCCAAAAGTCTAGACTGATGGTTTCTTGGATTCTTCATGTATATATGTCACTCAAACAACCCATCCTTTTATGATGTGGGATGTTTCCTTGCATGTAAATGCTCAACAATATGATGCGGAATGTTTCCTCACATGTAAATCCTCAACAATCTCCCTCGATTTACATGTGAGTCCTCATCTCTCCCCTGTGCGGCTCAACCCATCAAGTTTTAAGCCAGTTACCGGCTATCGAAGACTTAACCTCTAGAGTGGTGCAAGCTACGAACACTCCAAAATCGCAAGCCCCTCGAGTCCAACCAGACTCTGATACCAGTTGTTGGGAGAGGAACTCGAGCCCTGACTGCTTCAACAAGGCCCACCGAGCAGCCCATATACATGTCAGACACCAAACCGAACCCAAAAGTCTAGACTGAAGGTTTCTTGGGTCCTTCATGTATATATGTCACTCAAACAACCCATCCTTTTATGATGTGGGATGTTTCCTTGCATGTAAATGCTCAACAATATGATGTGGAATGCTTCCTCACATGTAAATCCTCAACAATCTACATGTGAGTCCTTATCTCTCGTGCGGCACAACCCATCATGTCTTAAGCCAGTTACCGGCTATCGAAGACTTAACCCCTGGAGTGGTGCAAGCTACCAACACTCCACAATCGCACGCTCCTCGAGTCCAACCAGACTCTGATACCACTTGTTGGGAGAGGAACCCGAGCCCTGACTGCTTCAGCAAGGCCCACCGAGCAGTCCATATACATGTCAAACACCAATCCGAACCCAAAAGTCTAGACTGATGGTTTCTTGGGTCCTTCATGTATATATGTAACTCAAACAACCCATCCTTTTATGATGTGAGATGTTTCCTCGCATGTAAATCCTCAACAATATAATGTGGGATGTTTCCTCACATGTAAATCCTCAACAATTTGAACTGTTTGATTATCAAGAACATCAATCGGTTATAATTGATGTTGACTAGAAATTTTGCCCGCACTGTTTCTCTGTATAATAAAAGTTAATACTAAGATCGAGATCGAGATCCGCTATGTTGTCTGAAAACTTTTAGTTTCTCACTTTTTAAAGGAAGTCAAGGAGAGGTTTGCTTCTTAAGATATATACTAGAGAATGCTGATGTTTTGGACCACTTTGCAGTCAAGTGGTCTTCATTTTCAAATAGGATAGTAGGGATAGAAGAGGAACTAAGCACGCTTTCTTGCTCAGCTTGTGTAAATTTCTTCTTGGACTCGGACTCGGACCCCGACTTGGACTTGGACTCGGACTCGAGAGTAGGGATAGAAGAGGAACTAAGAACTCTTTCTTCTTGTTCAACTTGTGTAAATTTCTTCTTAGACTCGGACTTGGAGTTTGAGTAAAGAAGTAAGCAATCCGAGTGTTTCTTGCTTGCATATACCTTGAAGAACCCAATAAATCCTTTAAAATTATTTATAGATGGATGTTTATGTAATCCAAGTGAACATTGGCAAGATTCTCAATATATATGTACTAGAATAATGAGCCAGCGCTCTATGCAGCAGGGTTTGTTTAGTTTAATTTTGATTATTTGAACTGTTTGATTATCAAGAACAATTAATCAGTTATAATTGATGTTGACTAGAAATTTTGCCCCCACTGTTGTATAATAAAGTTAATACTAAGATCGAAATCGAGTTTATTGTTAGATTAATGTAAGACTAGTAACCCTTATTTGACATGGCTCCATATCGAAGTGATCTGACATGGCTCTAATGTGACTGATGCTCCTGGCGTCCATTGTATTGAGGTGAATTTGTTTTCCTTTTTTTTTTCATTTTGATTTTGGTCGGTATGATTAGTAGGCTTTCCTAATGCTGGTTGACCTAGATTCTCATGATGAGATAGCGCTTCTTGCTTATCTTCATCCTAAACCTGCCTGCTTCAATTCAATGTTTTTTTTTTTTGAAAAGCAAATCAATAAGAATTTATTGATAGAAAGCACAGCCAGGTGCAAGCACAACAAGGCGCAAACAGTCCGAATGATAACAACATCAAACTAGCCAAAAAAACTAACCAAACATCAGTAAGAAAACACCAACAAAAAAAGCAGCAAAACATAATTAAAGTGAACTTCAATCAATCCCCTCCAATAACTTCTTCCTCCAAGATAGACCTCTCCAACCACTCAACATTTAACTTCAATCTGCTCAAATTGATTCCAACTAACTTATAAGCAACAATCATTAAAAAACTCGAAATTCTATCTCCTTCAAGTAACCATATCAGCCAAGAAATCTCATGCCAAGACCTTTGACCGGTCGTTGATCAAATCACAAGATAAATCCCCACAAACCAATAACAAATAGCTAGGGCAAGTAGGGGTCGAATCCATAGGGAAGGTATGATCGAATCAAAGGTAAACCTTACAAAAGAAAATCTAACCTAAAAGAGATTTTTTATGGATTTTTGAAAATAGATTAAGTAAACTAGAAAACAATTAAAATAAATCTAAACTAAAGATCTAAAAGATAGTTTAGAAAAACAATGAATAAAAACATACTTCTTCTCCTTTAGGTAATTATTTTGATCAAGTGAATCATGGATCATAGGCACTAAACATAAATTTGGCTTAGATTGCAATCAATTAAGAATCATAAATTACCCCAAATCGGTATATAGCCTAAGACGTAGACATCAACTTTCATTGAAACAAAGTAATCCTCTTAATATCTTAAACAACTCCATTTGAATAATTGGTATAGTAGAGGAATACTCGACCCTCCAACATGCTAAGAAGAATTAACTTGCTACTAGTTAAATTAATCTCTATTGTTCCTAATCAAACATTCACCCTGTGAAGAATCATAGGACAAGCATTAAGATTTACTTTTCCACATGCATGATAAATCAATTCCAAACTTGCCTACATCAATTTCCATCTCGGCCTAAAGATTTCAACAAGGTTTGATATCCCATTGAACCTAGGACTCCTAGAATTACAATTGTTACTTGGACCAACTTTAGCTTGACTCAAGCTACTTGAATCTAACTATAGCATTCATAAATCTCAAGATATGTTGCGGACCAAATCAATCAAAGTATGAACACATAAGATGAAGCATAGAGATAAGAAACGTATTCAAACAGAAAAAGCTCAAATTATTAAGAACAAAAGTCTCACCATAGATTCATTGATCAAAAGTACCTAAGGAAAAGAAGTATAAAAGGTTTAGCTACTCATGGATTGCAAGCAATCCATGAGAGACTTACAATGGTTGAGGTCGGCAGCAGCCTCCCTTCTTCCTATCGCAAGAACCTAGAGAAAAGATGTAAGTTGTGATATGCTAGGTTTTTTTTAGGGTTTTAGACTTAAGAGGGTATTTATAAAGGGTGGCTTAGGGTTAATTTAGAGCTAAACAAACCCTAAGGACGTGCTGGGCTGCTCTCCAAGTCTTCAAGCTAATCCAAATAAGAATTTGGGCTCAATTGGATCAATCCCGCAAGAAAGGCCCAAGACAGTTTCTGTTCGCTGATTTCAGGGGCATTTTCGTCCATGAAAACGGCAAAACTGGGCTTCGACCAAAACACGAAAGTTGTAGATCTTGAAGTTAGCTTTCCAACGGCTACTCATTTGCCTCAAACAGAGCTCTGGATCAAAAGTTATGGCCACAATACAGAAGGGTCGCTAAATCTTGAAACAAGTGAAGAGACTTCAAGGTGAAGACACGCATGGCTGCTGGGTGGCGCGCGCATGACATGACCCCCTGTAGACACCCTAATTTCGCCTGTGTCCTTCAAATAAAAACTTGATTGCTCCTTAACTTGCATGGTCACCCAGGGGCATTTTGGTCATTTTTGCACTAAGGGCGTTCCGGTCATTTTGAGTTCACTTTTAATTTAGACAAGCTAATTCTTTTCCTAGTCATCTAATTTGCATTTCGGAAATTGAGGAATTCTTTATACGCACCTTTAGCATTTGTACATATTACATGGCTTACTTTCATGTACTAATTTGGGTGTTGCACTTTAGTCATATAAACTCTTTTAGTAAATAAGGTTTAGTTTTAATGAAGCATTCTCTTATCCTTTTTAGGTATTTGCCATTATATTTGCTTTCATCTTCATGGAGCATATTTTTTTTAGGTTCATAAGTAATATATATGTATCACTTATAAATTGCATTATGCATGATCATTGTCTATTGCTTTAATTTTTGCATATCATGACAAATTTTGTGATCCTTTCCTTTGCAGGGCATACTTGCATTTTGCATAAGCATAAATAGAAAATAGACATTACAAATTCCAAAGAATAAATAAATAAAGAATTAAAATTGTTGCATCTCGGTTGCATTACAAGGATTAAAACATTGTTACATAGCCTCTGCCCATCCAAGGGATTTCCTTGCCTCTAGTTTGAGGTTCGTTCCCCTCCTTGTTCATTTGCAACATAAAGGCTTTCCAGTGGCCTCAGGAGATTTCATGACCTGCAAGAGGGAACACAGATAGGAAGCGCAAGAAATGTTCCCCAAGATTTAAAAGCATGTACACTACCGATTAGTGTACATGCAAAGCGAATAAAAAATGCACGCATGCTTGGGGAAAATAATTACTATTGGCTATATCGATCGAAAGACGTGAGATTCAGTCTCAGTCTTAAAATGTCGATGAAGCCATTGGGAAACAAGAACATATATGTTAGCATTTTTTTTTAACTTCACACTGAATTCATGGGCATTGAAAACACGAAAACAGAGCATGTAGTCCAAAACATTTCACTCCCTTTTTACAATTCAGAGCATCCATTGCAGCATGTCTTTTAACCTCAAAATATGCTTGCATTTCATTAACCATATTGCACAAAATCCCACACACACAACAACATATACATTGTAGCAGTAGCATTGCATTGCATTTATAGCTAAAGCATGATAGTTGAAATAGCATAGATTGCATACATTTGGATTTCAGGTACATAGCATTCCCAATTTTTCAGGCCAAGTCCAAATTACACAAATCAAGCAAAGATCACAGAGGGAATTATACTGAATCAGCCAGCTCAGCTAGCTCACATTATGTACTTACAGGGGAGGAAAGCAACAAAAGCAAGAGCAAACACAACAAACAAAAGCAAGCCAGGTGCAGGACTGCAAACCACCCTGCACACTGGACATCTGCCACCAACCGGCACACCCAAACAAATGCAGAAAAAAAACAACAAACCTAAAGGACATCAGACAAACCAAGGGCAGTAAATGCCCTGAATATGGGAATTGCAGAAAATATAAAGCTCACCCTAAAAGGACCTAAAAGGAGAAAAAAGGGAATTCGGGTTTAGGACAAAGAAGGCTATCTAGCCATTAGATTAAGAATGGGGGAGAGGGATAAAAAGAGGAGGTTCATTAGCAGTAAAAGAAAAAAGAGAAAAGGGGGGTTTACAGTGTGAGTTCAGGTGAGAGAAGTTCTTGAAAGAAAAAAAAGAAGGCTTTTTAAAAGAAAAATGGAAAAATTGGGGTTTACAGTGAGAGTTCAGGGGAGATCAATTTCGAGGCAGAAAAATTAGGGTTCTGAGGTTATTTGTTTTCAAAAATTAGGGTTGATAGTTTCGGGTTCATCAGGGTAGGAAAAGTTCAAAAAAATACAGAAGGTTTTGGAAAAAAGGGGAAGGTCGTTTTTGGGAGGAGAGGAATCAGGGGTTTGTCTTTTCGGTCTTTCAAAAGAAAACTAGGGTTCATAGGTTTTTTTAGAGCATCCCAACAGAGAAAAATGTAAACAAATACAAGAAGAAATGAAAAAACAGAGGAAGGATGATCAATAGTTCTTACCATAGGGTCCTTTACAACCTTTTCCCATTGAGATTTAGCTTCGATCCCTTCCCTCTTCATCTAGGGTTTGGAACTTTGGACTTAGGGGTTTTCGGCGTTAGATTTCAAAATCGATCCGGTTAAGTTGTAGTGGGAGGTAAGGAGATTGACATAGACGAAGATGGTGGTTGTTTGATGGCTAATTTGGCCGGTTTCGAGTGAGGATTAGACTTCGGGTGAGTTTGGGTTTGTCGTTTTGGAGGCCTGGTTTTGGAAAACTACCGTCGGAATCGGGCTTGGCACGTTAAGGAGAGGATTTCTGCACGTTTGGAGCTTCGTCCGACGACGTGGCGATCTCCGGCACGGCGCTGCGATTTCCGGGCGGTGGCAGCAATGGCGGCGCGGGGAAACTAGGGTTTGACGTAAATTTAGTTTCTGAAAAATAAGAAAAGATGAATCCTTTATATAGTTAGACTTATTTGTTATTTCCTTTACCATTTTCGGAATTAAATCAATTTTTATTATGCTTTTGTGTTATGTTAATACTTTTTGGGTCTGTAGGTTATTCATTTGGTTAGATTATGCAATGTAGTCCTTGATTTCCATTCAATTAGATCCCTGAAGTAGTAATTTAGCGTAAATAGGCACCATAACTTTCTATTTCGTTCACATAAAGATCGAAACTTGTCAGCGTGTTCAACCTGGTCCCCAAATTTAGCTTAATTTGGTCCTTAACTTTTTGATTTGTTCCAATTAAAGGCTTAACCATAATATTTATTTTACTTTTCAATAAATTAATAAAAGTAAAAAAAAAGAGAGGAAGTAAAAATGCTAGATTTAAAATTAATTTAGGAATTTAGTTTAACTTTGAACAATTTAATAAACTTTAGTTTCTTAGAAAATTAAGTTTAATTTTAAAGAAATAATTTAGATTAATTTAGAAAATCATTTGCATATATTTATGTTGTCATACACGCCACAAAATAATCAAGACTGGTAAAGGCCGTTTTTAACTATGACGGGTAGACTTTGGGTAATTGTGCTCGGGCACGACCTCCCAAGGTTTGCTCCGAGATCGGATAGTTTTGCGGATACCCCCATAATGCGTGGAAAGGGTCCTCTGAAATTATTCGAGTAAACGACCCTTTACCAATCAGTTAAAAAAGACCAGATCATGCATTGCACGCGTTTTTGCTCGTTAATTGAACTTTAAGATAAATAAAGCGTAAAATAAAAAGTGAGAAATTAAGGCTCAAATAGAAAAAATAGAAGATTTTATTCCCAAATGAACAAAAACTCAAAAAAATCAAAGATAAAGGTTCATCCTCTCAAATTTTGTTTTTCCCAAAATACCCTTCCCGGATGGAAGGCATTTACTTTTACCTGCTATTTTCCAAAAATACCCTTCCCGGATGGAAGGTATTTACTTTTACCTGCTATTTTCCAAAAATGCCCTTCCCGGATGGAAGACATTTACTTTTACCTGCTATTTTCCAAAAATGCCCTTCCCGGATGGAAGGCATTTACTTTTACCTGCTATTTTCCAAAAATGCCCTTCCCGGATGGAAGGCATTTACTTTTACCTGCTATTTTCCAAAAATACCCTTCCCGGACGGAAGGCATTTACTTTTACTTGCTTTTTCCCAAAGTGCCCTTCCCGGACGGAAGGCACTAACTTTTACTTGCTTTTTCCTAAAACGCCCTTCCCGGACGGAAGGCGTTAGTTTTGCCCGCTTTTTCTTAAAATGCCCTTTCCAGATGAAAGGCAAGTTCACTTTTGTTTCCCTCGAGTGCACAAGTTTGAATTTCGTTTTAATATTTGTCTTCAAAGAGTAATAAAAGGTTTAATTATCCTTGAACACAAAAAAGGAGAGCATAAAGTATAGGATTAAAGGTTCAAAGCAATATCTTATTTTAGACCCATATTAGATCTTGATTGGATTAGAGGTACCGTCACTTGACGGGCAATTGGGGATGCTAATCCTTCTCCAAACGTAATTGACTTCCGGACTTAGAATTAGGTTGCAAAGACCGGACCTATAGGTTTATTGGGTCCCTCGCCAAGCCTTGGTCCTCATTAAGCTAGCTAGGTCAATCAGGTGACTAATCACACCTAAAATTGATTAGTGGCGACTCCCACTCTCTTGCCAAAGTCGTTAGCGGCAGGGTTCGGACCCCGGGCCCGCACGTTGCGGCACCCCCGACTCTCCCTGGGCGCCTATGTCGCAGGCTTGAGCGCCCAGGGCATTGGTCTGAGGCCCTAGGTCTCCTGCGCCCATGCTGGTGCTGGTGGCATGTCTCAACTAGCGCTGGGCGCCCATGTGGCAAGCTTGGCACCCCATGTGGTTTGCCTCGCGCCCCATGTACTCCAGTGCTATGACGCCTCTTGACATGTCTTCTTGCCTTGAAATTCAACTTTGCTTCAAACTCTTGAAAATCAATCTTATGATGATAAAATTGACTATTCAAGCTTTTCAATCACGATCATATTGGCTCCATTCTCATCCAAATTGTCCTTGGAAAATATTTGTGTAAATAATCATCCAAAAAGGCTCCAAAAAGGTACAAAATTGGTGATTTTGCACTTTTCTTCACTTTAACACCTATAAACACAAATATACCAAATATAAGGCATCATCAAGCATAAAATACCCAAAAAGCATAGGAAAATGACCATAAAAAGATGCATAATTTTGGTCCGATCAACCTTTCAACCAAACAAATAACTTCAACAATTCCCCCTCTCATCAAAATTAAATCACTCTAGGCAGAAACAACAGAATATTTTGCTGAAATAAAAGCTCTAGAGAGAATCCAATGGGCTCGCTCCCTACTTCACACCAAGCTTAAAAGATTATATCCTGAAGCCTTCAAACAAGAAATGGTCAAGTCTGCTAGGATGCTCTCAATTAATCCCACAAGTTAACCTGCACACCATAAGAGTCCCTTCTTTTAATTAACATTCTCCTCTTTTTCCATTGATATAAATTTCTCCAAGATCAAGCTTTCATCACAATCAAAGGAAATTCCTAGCATCTTTCTAACCTCTAATGAAGCTTTAGCTTCCTTCATCAATACACGGTTTCTATTATTAAAATCAACATCGGAGAGAGAATGGGTACCTGCTTCCCCCAGTTGCTGCATTGGCTTCTTGGACTTAGATTTCTTGAGCTTTTTCTTATCTACTTTTTTGTTGCGTTTCTTACTTTTTTCCAATAAACTACTGAAGCAATCTTCTTCTAACACCTCCTCAATATCCTCCAAGTTTATGAATTTCCTAGTATCCTTCCCCTTATTGTTATCCTTTATAACCGTAGTAATTTCAATGCTATCAGGAATAGAAGTTCCTGATATATAATTGGTTGCGTTGCCTCTCCCTCTTCAGACTGAATCTCCAATCTATTAATAGGTCCATCCAAACAAACTTCAGCTTCATCTCTCAAAACTTTGTTCCTGTTTTCAGTATCACCGTCTGAAATTGAAAAGACTGAGATAGAAGAAGGGATGACGACTTCTCTATCCTCTAAAGAACGATTAAGCAACTCTTTCTTCTTTTTCTCCACCCTTAAGGGTTGTGCAACAAGCCCATCACCTTGCACCAAACCATCTGGCCCAAAACAAATAGGAGCATTAGCAGAAGAAACCAAAGTCCCACTCTTATTAATTGAATTCAAGCCTGAACCGACTAAATTATCTTCCTCCTTATAAACGTGCTCAATTCAATGTTTTGTTAATCAAAATTCTTCATGTATTTTCCCTTGTTAAAGCTGCTGGTTTTCCATGCCCTCCAATTTCTTGTCTCATCTTTTACCATTTTTGTGGATTACAATTTATTGCTTTCTTTGACAGGCACCACATCCACTTTACCGACCAAACAATGACCTAGTGCCCTGTAAGGATCCACTTTGTGCACTGCAGCATTCCCTGTAAAAACAGAAATTAATGCAGACCACGATTGAGAAATAAAGAAATGCATTAACTTCCCTCTTGAGCCCGAATAGCCAGTATACGGGAACAGTGTAAAGCAGAGCAAACGATTAGCAGGAAAGGAAGGAATACCAGAGTGCTTGATTTGACATAAGAAGAAATTCTATAGGCTCCCCTTGAGGTTTCCCTCATCAAAATTCTTCTCTCTTGAAGATAAATTGGTAGCCCTTCTGTTGTGGAGGAGAGAAGAAACGTAAGGGTGAAGGCAAAAAACCCAATTTGTTTTTGTAGCTTTGAATTATTGGCTGCATTCATGAAAATTGTTCCAAGCACAATCCCATCAAGTATTGATTGGACAATCCCAGCAAGTAGTGCATGAAATTCCAGCACTTGGGTATGTCTTGTTTCGATATGAAATAGCCAGAGTCTAGAGCTGTCAAAAGCTGACCCGAATCCGAGAACCCGCCCGAACCCGAACCCACCCAACCCGATTTGACCAGAAAAAGTAAACGAACCGAACCCGCTCGTCCTAAGACCCGAATGACCCACAACCTAGATGACCCGAGACCCGAATGACCCGTAACCCAGATGACCCGAAACCCGAATGACCTGAGACCCGTATGACCAGAAACCCGAATAAACCGAGAAGTTAACCCGAATGACCCGGGAATATTATAAACTAAAATTATCTTTTATTCAATAAGATTTATAATTTTACTTATTCTAAATCATTATTTATTCAATACAATTAATATTATTGTTATAATTTTACCAATTATAAATCATGATTAAATTTGCTAAAATTCATTATATGAACAATAATTATATGAACAACCACTAAAATTAAATCAGTTATATGAATAATTTATGATAAGTTTATAATTAGTAATTTATTTTTTAAAAATAATGAATAAATAGTAATACTTTTTTTTGAGTAAAACGATCATTTCAATTCATTAATAATCAGGATTACAAACGTGTGGAGGCATACCACACCAAACATGATTTGCACCCACATAACAAGGTAGATGTGATAAATCATGTGCCAAAATATTACCTAATCTATTTACATGTCTAAAAGAACAGGAAAGCAAAAGCGAAGCCATTAACCTAATTTGATACACTAAAACCCCGCCTTCCCAAAGCGATTCCTTTTCCTGATTAATCTCCAAAATGGCTAGCAATGAATCACTTTCTATCTCACACGAATCAAAACCATATTGCATTGCCAAGACCATTCCAAGTCGGATCGCATACATCTCTGAATACATAGGATCAATAACCAGATTAATTCTAGTAACAGCAGTAAGTAAAACACCGCCATTTGCATCCCTTATGGCAATACCCAGACCAGCTTCATGTAAGCCGATTTGGAAGGAGGCATCAACATTAACCTTCACCCTCCCAATCGGCGGTGGAAGCCATCTCGGAAATGGTCTGCTACTAATTCTCCTCTCTCGCCGCTGTTGAGCAACCTCAACCTCACTCACCAGCCGTGAGGCCATCATACATAATGTTGCTGGCATCCTACAAATACCCTTATGTAAAGCCCTATTCCGATTCTGCCATATAGACCACATCATCGTGCAGAGCAAGTCGATGGAACCTAATTGAGCTGCCTTCGTTAATAAACAACCACAAAAATCATCAGTGCTAGACCATGTCACTAAATAAGGTGGTAACCATGGACAAGCATGCTCCCATACCCTCCTGCTAAACTCACATTCAAAGAAAATATGATAAGCACTGGATTCGTTATGGAAACATACCACACATGAGTCATCTACCAGCACTCATCGCTGCTGCAAATTTGACTTGGTAGGCAAAATATTTTGCAACACTCTCCACATAAAATACTTGATCTTATGCAACATTAGTGAGCTCTACAATAGACGCCATTTATCAGGCCTTTCCGCTATCTGCATAACCTGTTTTCCCTGCTATGGAGAGCAGCTTTCCATGCCAGCTTCGTATCCGCTTCCATAATCTGTCTTTAATGCTTGCTAATTCCGCTCTCTTTGATCTTCCAATCATAATTGGCATTCCTAAATACTTGTCCCTAGCAAGTATTTGTTGAACTCCCAACCGATCCATAACTATCTGCGGAACTGTAGCTGGAGTATTAGAGCTGAACATTAAATTGCAGACTTATCGATATTTATCTGTTGTCCCGATACCATCTCAAAAATACGCAAAAGATTCGTAATAGCATCACACTCAACAAGGGAGGCTCTCAAGAACAGAAGACTATCATCGGCAAATAGCAAATGTGAAATCCTTGGTGCATTCCTAGCCACTGCTATCCCACGGATATTACCAATCCGTTCCGCATGCTGCATCAAACAAGAGAATCCTTCCATACACAATAAAAAAAGATATAGTGAAAGAGGATCACCCTGGCGAATTCCTCTAGTTGGAAAGATTTTATCCGAATGCGAACCATTGATCAAAATCGAATAAGATACAGTCCGAACACAAGTCATTGCCAAATAAATAGTAATACTTACTTAGTAATTTCTTGGTGATTTTATCTATTGGGTACTACGACTATACTAATAATCTAGTTGGAAATTTAGATATTACATAACTAATATTTTACTTATAATAATACATTGTTAATAGTGTTTTTACTTTTTATACGGCTTAAAATGTTGACACATACCCCACCTGATAATTAATTATGTATTTAATATTCAAAACCTACCTCACCTGATAATCAATTATGTATTTAATATTCAAAATTAATATCTAAGGAGGCACATATCAAGTATTATATCCTTTAACCTCGCATATGCAGTATGCTAAACTTCGTTGATAATAGATTGTCTAATGTTTCTACTTGTTTATAAAATAAATCGAATAATAAATATATTTAAAAACTTGAGTATTGAAAATTAAAAAAATTCAATGTTGACCAAATTGACTCGAAACCCGAGTGACTCGAAGTCAAAACCCGAACCCGCCCAACCCGAGACCCGGTAGATCCGAAACCCGAATGACACGGAACCCGAATGATCCGAGACCCAAATTATCCGAAACCTGTATGACCCGAGACCCGAATAACCCGAACCCAGATGACCCGAAACCCGAATGACGAATGACCCGAAAAAACTGTCTGATCCATTTGACCCGGACCCAAATGACCCAGACCCGAACCCGCCCATTTGACACCTCTAGTCCGTGGCCAGAGAATAGGAAGAAGGAGCCAATGAGACCGGCGATTAAAGATGTTCCCATTATGAAATTTGGAACAATAATTAATTCCTTCTTATGGGTTGGATTTAGATGGCCGCCTAAAATTCAGGTTCTCCTACAACCATTAGGGTAGGATTATATTCTTCATATTTATTATTCTTCTTATATATATAATATATATACAAAGTTCGATCTATTAACAAAAATAAAACCTACCAACGCCGCCAATAATTTTTTTTTTCTTTTTAGTGCTAACCATGTACATGGAGTATATATATTGCCAAAGCTATCTAGTTTAATATTTAGTTGTTGCTATTCGATTTCTGCCTTGCCCACCTATGATCTGCTAAATTTTTTTATATACAAAAAATTTATATATATTTCTTTTATTACTTTGAAAGGTCGGTTAATTACAAGGAATAGTAGATTAGGGAAAAAAGGTCGATATATCAAGTCAAAATCAAGGCCAAAATCCCTAATATTGCTCGACACAGCGCAGGTTAGTTTGAAATTGAACAGATTTGATTTTTTTTTTCTCTAATTTCTTGATCTCTTGTACGTTTTGGAATTATATATAAGTTAAAAATTTGTAATTTGTTTCGATTATTATTATTATTGTTTTTTTGTCCAGAGAACATGGATTTTGGTGAGGATAGAATAAGCAATCTGCCTGATGAAATCCTCCTCCACATTGTTTCGTACAATTTGATTTTCCAAAGTTTGGGGGGGTAGTACCTTAGTGGCTCCACCTCTGTTTGTATGGGTTGGGTTTGCTTCCGGAAACATTTGACTCCACCAACAAAAAGATTTTTGGATTCCACCCTTCCCTCTTTTAAAATAATAGATTAAGTTGCAGCCTCTCTATAGTTAGAAGGCTAAAATCTCAATTAGGGCCCTGAACTTTGTCAAAATGGTCAAATAAGTGACCAAACTATGAAAAGGTCAAATTAGTACCTGAACTTTTCGATGTGGGTCAATTCAGTCCAAAATTTTTTGGATTATTTACATTTAACATACTTATAACTGTTAAATATAAATAATCTAAAACATTTTGGACTGAATTGACCCAAATCGAAAAGTTCAGGCACTAATTTGACCTTTTCATAGTTTAGGCACTTATTTGACCCTTTTGGCAAAGTTTAGGACCCTAATTGAGATTTTAACCTTTAAGCAATAAGTTTATATGTATACCCAGTTGGATACACATTTCCATTGATAGTGAAAAGGATGGAGGAAGACCTTTTTCTGCTGATATCATTGCGGCCTCCATCTCTGATCAGAAGCTGAACAGAAACTCAAAAAGTGTCCAACCTGGAAAAAGTTTGAATAATGAAAAAGCAGAAACGGTGTGTGGAGATTATAAAAAAACGTGATGAAGAGATAGAGATGTTCAATGAAGGAAAACTACAGCTTAAACCTGGTTTCGATGGCAAATATAACTGACATATATATTGAATAAAATTCGGGACAAAATCCATCGCTAAAAATCTTCTGTCCACTCCCAAATTAATACCATTATTACTTAACATATCTTCTATCTACTCCAAACGAAAAATAAGGGTTACTAGTCTTACATTAATCTAATAACAGTCAATGTTGAACCCACATCGGGTTAAGCTCAAGTTCAAAAGGCTAAGAAGCAGCTGTTATAAATTTTCTGAAATTAAAGAGAAAACAAGACTTAGAGGCGTTAGGTTTTCTCAAATACAATATTGCTTGAGAGATCAAACAAGTTGTATTTGGGATACAACTAAGCCACTTAAGAACATCTAAGGAAGAAGTAGAAGAATTGGTTTTTATCAGGGGAAAATCACGTTCCTATTTATAAAACGTGAAAAGACATAACCTCTGGAAACTGTCTCCTAATTAAAAGTTATCTATCAGATAAAAGACAGTTTTTGGTAGTTTATACCTATTCAAATAGATATACCGAATTTTTACTTAAGGAAAATAAAAAATTAAGTCATCAAGCCCCAAGTGCCCTCATCATAGACCAATAAAATTAGTCTATTGACCTAGACCCATTAGTAGACAAACCAAGCCCAAATGGCCTAAATTATCTACTAGCTCACAAGTCATCCAAAGATAACCTTTAAAGCATTTAAGCCTATATAAACCAATGGCCTTTGTATTCCCTTAGCAATGTGGGATTCATTCCACATCAACAAACTATATAACAGCAGGTAGCACTAAGCTTAAAGAACCTCAGCTCATTTAAAAAAAAAAAGTTTGATACTTGCCTTTTGTTTTCTATTCATTCACTTTTGCAAATAATATCAAAAGCGTCAACTAAGCATAGACTTGATGGTTTCTTGGATCCTTCATGTATATATGCCACTCAAACAACCCATCCTTTTATGATGTGGGATGCTTCCTCACATGTAAATCCTCAACAATCTCCCCCGATTTACATGTGAGTCATCTCTCCCCCGTGCGGCCCAACCCGTCAAGTTTTAGCCAATTACCGGCTATTCAAGACTTAACCCCTGGAGTGGTACAAGCTACGAACACTCCACGATCGCACGCCTCTGGCCAGCGGCCAACCAAGTTACGAACACTCCACGATCGCACGCCCCTGGTTAGCGGCCAACCAAGTTACGAACACTCCACGATCCCACGCCCAACCAGGTTTACCGTGCTCATGGGCCACACTGATCGATCGCCCCTGGTTAGCGGCCAACCAGGTCACGAACACTCCACGATCGCATGCCCAACCAGGTTCACACTGATCAATCGCCCCTGGCCAGCGGCCAACCAGGTTACGAACACTCCACGATCGCATGCCCAACCAGGTTTACCGTGCTCATGGGTCACACTGATCGATCGCCCCAACCAGGTTACGAACATTTCACGATCGCACGCCCAACCAGGTTTACCGTGCTCATGGGCCACACTGATCGATCGCCCCTGGCCAGCGGCCAACCAGGTTACGAACACTCCACGATCGCACGCCTCTGGCCAGCGGCCAAGTTACGAACACTCCACGATCGCACGCCCCTGGCCAGCGGCCAACCAGGTTTACCGTGCTAATGGGCCACACTGATCGAGTTTAACCGAGCTCTGATACCACTTGTTGGAAGAGAAACCCGGGCCTTGTCAGGGTCCAAGGCCTATCGAGCAACCCATATACATGTCATACACCAATCCGAACCAAAAAGTCTAGATTGTTGGTTTCTTGGGTCCTTGATGAATATATATCACTCAAACAACCCATCTTTTTATGATGTGGGATGTTTCCTTACATGTAAATCCTCAACAGGATCAAGCTGGGTCAATCAATCATCAAGTTCAAAGTTTCCGAACAATTAAATTAATGGCATGCTTTTAAACACAAGCTTAATTAACTATGCAATACATGAATTCAAAAGCCAAAATCATGAGCATGCTGATGAACGATCAAGACCAGATCATTCATGTCTGTGCCTAACTCGTTTGACAAACACACTTAAAAACAAAGTATATCCCGGATGCAATTTGAATCCAGCTCATGCAAGCTTCTCATTAAACCAAGCGCTAGCCCAAGGTCATCAAACTAACAGCTTAGCTCATTTGTAGCCTAGACAAAACCAGACATTATGTGCCATGATAAACCACTATCATAATTCAAATAGGAAAGCGAAAATTAATTTCTACCTAAAAATATGAAAAAATCAAAGATTAAAAGATTCTTTCCGTAACAATTAATTAACTTATGCTACAAGTTAGATATACATCCATTAATTTTTTTTTTTGCCAGACGATATATCCATTAATTACAAAAATACTATGCTACAGATCATTAGAAGATTATTTCTACCTAAAAGTATACGGAAAAATCAAAGATTAGAAGATTATTTCCATAAAAAATAATTAATTACTTATGCTACAGATTCGATATATTCATTAATTACAAAAATAAAACGGTGTAGACTTCAGCGCTCCCTTTGTGGTACTCCCACTTTTGGATGTGACGCTCCCAATGATTTCTGATCATTGGATTCAATATCTAATTTCCTTACCGTCCGATACAATAAGTTTTAACCTGTTTCTAAACAGGTTTTAAAAACCTTTTGGACTGAATTCGTATGTGGTTGTCCTCATGATAGATTTTTACACCTTTTTTATTCCACCCGTTGATATCAACAAATTTTTTTTCTTAAGATTTTATACGTTGTATATTTTCCCCAATTTCTATCCCAAATTTTTTTCTTAAGTTTTTGACATTCAATTCGTATATTTTCCCCAAAATATACAACGTATAAAAACTTAAGAAAATTTTTTTGTTGATATCAACGGGTGGAATAAAAAGGTGTAAAAATCTATCACGAGGACAACCACATACGAATTCAGTCCAAAAGGTTTTTAAAACCTGTTTAGCAGGTTAAAACTTATTGTATCGGACGGTAAGGAAATTAGATATTGAATCCAATGGTCAGAAATCATTGGGAGCGTCACATCCAAAAGTGGGAGTACCACAACGGGAGCGCTGAAGTCTACACCAAATAAAACTTACCACTATACCGCCCCTAGTTTCTTTTTTTCTTTTCTTTTTAGGCGCTAACTATATATATACTCTATTATGCAAAAGCAATCTAGGATTAGTTGTTTTTTTGCCAGAAATCTAGGTTTAGTTGTTGCTCTTGGGTTTTCTTCGTCGCTCACCTCTGCATCTTCAATATCGATCTGCAAATTAGTTTTCTAGTTGGGCCATCCCTCTGTTTTTAGGCTGGAAGGCAGGTGCATTATTCTCTTACTCTCTTTTCCAATACAAATTTATGCATGATTCTAATGTAATGTATAATATAATCTTAATTTATTCTACATGTTTGCCTTTTGTTTTTGTGGTCATGAATCGATTGTCGATTTTTTTTTTTGAACTGATTTCAATTGCTTTTGTATTAATATAGAACAGAAAACTGATGAACTTGCGAAGTCTGGTGTTGCGCCTCATTGTTTCTTTTGATTAGGAGTTTCCTGTTGGTTGCTTCTTGTTTGCTTCTTGTTTTGTTCTGTTTCGTTTTGGTTGGATAGAGTCTTCTTTGGCTCTGTTTTTCGTACCTTTCATGCAAAGATATATATCAGATTAGCAATCTGCCTGATGAAATCCTCCTCCACATTGTTTCGTACCTTTCATGCAAAGATATTGTTGCAACTTTTCTATCATCAACAAGGTGGAAATCTGTAATCACCTTCCTTCCACTCCCTGATTTGAAATATTGTGAGGGTTCTACTAACCCTTGGAATGATTATTCCCCTGAATTGATTTCTGCGCAAGAACGTATTCGAGAGATTCCTGATGGTGGGAGAATACGAAAATATGGTATTATTCAATATCATGCCAAATATGATTTCGAGACAAAGTTATTGTCGACATTGATATCTCGACTAGTGAGGCATAAAGTTGAGGAGTTTGACTTGGATGTTAAATATTTCCTCAACTTGCGAGTCCCTAAACCCATGTCCTTGCACAGCCTTTTAACTTGCGACTCCCTCACTAGGTTGAAGTTAACAATGCAACATCATCATGACTTTCCTTGTTCCATATCCTTGCCCTGTCTCAAAACTTTACATCTCAAAAGTATTAAATGTACTGTGGAGCAGTATGCGGAGCAACTTATTTCGGGTTGTCCTCTTCTTGAAGACTTAGATTTATTTCATCAGAATAAGCGATCTGCCTGATGAAATCCTTGTCCACATAATTTCGTACCTTTCATGCAAAGATATTGTAGCAACTTTTCTATCATCAACAAGGTGGAAATCTGTAATCACTTTCCTTCCATTTCCTGATTTGGAATATTGTAAGGGTTCTACTGACCCTTGGAATGATTATTCCCCCGAATTAAATTCTACGCAAGAACGGATTCGAGAGATTCCTAATGGTGGGAGAATACGAAAATATGGTATTATTCAATATCCTACCAAATATGATTTCGAGACAAAGTTAATGTCGAAGTTGATATCTCAAGTAGTGAGGCATAAGGTTGAAGAGTTTGACTTGGATGTTGTATATTTCTCCAACCCTAAACCCATGTCCTTGCACAGCCTTTTAACTTGCGACTCCCTCACCTCGTTAAACTTAACAATGCAACATCATCATGACTTTCCTTGTTCCATATCCTTGCCCTGTCTCAAAACTTTACATCTCAAAAGTATTAAATGCACGGAGGAGCATTATGCCCAGCAGCTTATTTCGGGTTGTCCTGTTCTTGAAGAATTGCTTTTATACTATGAGTGGATGGATAACCCTCCTAGTTCTGAAGGTCAACATCGGATTTCTATTGACAGTGCCACTTTGAAGAGATTAACTGTTGAAGCTGTTAATGAGCATCTACATTTGTCGCCTCACGATTTCTAGTTCAAGTCTTCAATCTCTTAAATTGAGTTGCGCAAACTTTGAACTTGAGCTTTCCAATTTAATTCCACTGCCTTATGCTGATCTTCACATTGTCCCTTATGAACCGTATCATGCGCCGTATGGGAATCCTAATCCTCGCCGCGGGCTGGACTTACTAGACAAAATTTGCCATGTGAAACTATCAAATGAGACTCTTCAGGTATGTTAATTAACTTTTTGTTGATTTTTATATTTTATTTTTTGCAAGAACAACTTTTAGTAACAAATTTTTTTTTTTTTTTAAAATTCGCTCCAAGTTCAACTCAGAATTTAATGTGGATCATTTTCCAATATTTCGCAATTTGACTCATTTGGAGGTGAGTTATGGTGAATCATATCCTAATCGCGTAGGAGCAGTTGAATTAATGAACATCCTTCAGAAGTCACCTAATTTACAGTCTTTAAATTTTCCTCAAGTAAGCCTCTGTATTTCTATATATTCAATATTAATTTGAGTTATTTATCAATGTTATATTGTGAGATCTATAGTTGATTTAATTCTTCTTTTGTTAGGGAATTCATTTTAACACCTTCACCTTCAAGAAAGAGCTTTTTTAGGAGAATGTTGTCCCCCTACGTTGTCTGAAAACTTTTAGTTTCTCATGTTTTGTTGGTAGTGAAAATGAAGTTTACTTCTTAAGATATATATTAGAGAATGCTCATGTTTTGGAGCACTTCAGAGTCAAGGGGTCTTCATTTTCAGATAGGAAAGTAGGGATAGAAGAGGAACTAAGCACGCTTTCTTGCTCAGCTTGTGTAAATTTCTTCTTGGACTCGGACTAAAGAAGTGCCAGCATATATCTCGAAGAACCTAATAAATCCTTTAGAATTATAGTATTATTTATAGATGGATATTTATGTAACACTAGTACTTTGTCACGTGTTTCACACGTGAAATTGAAAATTTAATTAAAATTAATTTTAAGTTACATACGAATGTATTAATTCAATAGTATTATTTCAATGTTTTTTTTAAAAAACTAAGCAAAGTTTTAAACATTTATCGGTAGAACATTTAATAAATTGGAAATTAAAAGGCTTAATAGAAAAAATGGCCCTCGAACAATCACAAAAGGGACAAAATGACCTCTGAGCTGTCATTTGGAACAATTAAGCTCTTTCAATTTTGGAACAATTTAGCCCCTTCAAAGAACATTTTTTCCTATTTTGTCAAAATTTGAGGGTTATTTTGTCCTTCTATGTCAAAATTCGAGGCTATTTTGTCTATCAATTTGGAGTCATTTACTTCTTTTATTTCATATGACCAAAGTTCATTCAATGAGGGGCTAAATTGTCCCAAAATTGATAATTTGAGGGCTTAATTGTCCCAATCAAAAGTTCATTGGCAATTTTGTCCTTTTGGTGATATTTCGAGGATCATTTTGTCTATTAAGCTAAAATAAAAAAATAAAAATTAATAAAACATACTATAAAAGATTAACCGATTAATTATTCAATTACCTTAACAACAAGTAAAAGTGATCAATTCGTTCATGTGGTGACTTGTGGTCTAGAATCTGTGTAAATTGTAGATTATAGATTTAGGAATTAGGGCGGCATAAAAAGATTCATGGATTTAGGCATCACTAAATTGAATATATTTTTATGAGTAGGGATGCGTATATGCTTTTAATTTTTAATATAAAATTGATAATTTTTTAAAGGTGTATATGTAACTTTTGACAAATTGTTACAGCTTAACACGTAGAATTACATGCTTCCTACTTTCGCAATCATGATTCCTTTCTTTCCTAAACAGATTATATATAAGATCTTATGTATTAAGAGATGAGATCGATTGACTCGTAAAGTAAAGGGCAAAAAAGGTCTTGCAGAGACTCAACGACTGATTCACTTAAGGCTGCGGTAATGGTGAATAAGTCCTGAATTCCTTACCAATGTACCACTAAAGAGGAATCTAGGGATGTCAATGGGTCCCGAACCCGATGGGGAACCCGGTTCCCCGCCCTGATGGGGGTGGCGATGGGGAGCATTTTCGGGGAACGGGGACGGGGATTGTTTTTCATTCCCCGTCGGATACGGGGACAGGTACGGGGAATGGTCCCCCCCGCCCCGAAATATTATATATATATATATATTAATATATATATTTTTTTTACAAGAAAACAAGAATATTAATATATATCTTAAATAAAAGAATTACTAAGTCAGATATGTTTTACTAATAAATAATAATATATACTAATAAATAAATATTTACTAATTTACTAATAATATAAATATATATTGTTAAGTGTTAAACTTGTAATTGTGGTGTTGTAAACTTGTATTAATCGTAATGTTTTGTAGTAAACTTTTTATAAATCACATTTTGATTAAAAAAATTAATTGTAATATTCGGGTACGGGGAATCCCCGTCCCCGTCGGATCCCCACGGGGACGGGGATGAGGACTACATTTCATTCCCTGCCGAGGATGGGGACGAGGACGGGGATGGGGTTGTGAAGTCGGGGACGGGGACGGGGAATACACCCCCCGCACATTCCCCGCCCCATTGACATCCCTAGAGGAATCGTTTATTTAAAAAGACACGGTCTCTTATCGCTTTGAACATTCTCTTAGATTTTAATGTGTTTTACACATATATTAAAAAAATTTGGTTGAAATTAATTATAATTAAGTTATATATTATGTAATTTATAATTATTCTTACTATTGAAAATACTAAATATGACTAATTTTTTGGTTAGGCATTAAAATAAATAAAGTTTATACCTAATTTATTTGTTAGTCTTTATTTGTTTTTAAAAAAGTTTGAATTTAGAATTTATAAGTGATTGTTCATAGCCAAAAAAGGATTTATAGGTAATTAATTAACCTTTATAATTAATTATATACTGCATATTGTTTTTGTCCCCTATGGAAATTACTCATAAGGCCTTTCAACTTTTAACCTGGAACAACCTTTTCGCCCCATTTTAGTCTTTTCTCAAATGGCTTATTACTTTAAAATCCTTCTAATCTTAACCATTTTTCTAAAAATACATTATCTATTTATGTAATTTTAGAATCTAACTTCAATTAATAGTGTTCCCACCATTTTAAATGCATGATTAATGGTGTTCCCACCTTTTTAAATTACATATATGCTAATCTATTGACTATTGGGTTTTATGAGGATTCTGTAATTTTATATGTTGCTCAGCCTTTTTTTCTTCAGCCCATTTTTCCAGTCCATTCTCGTTAGGTCCATTTACGATTTGCACACAAATATTCAGTTTACATTTAGTACGACCCCTATGATATATTTTTTGATAATTGAATGTGTTGGGTTATTAGAGTAAATTGCATTTTCTGAAATTATTAACATACTAAGTGCGCTTTTTATAGACAATGTTAATTGTTTTTTCAAGACAGTGCTTGCTGAAAAGCTCCTTTAAACTTTTCACCTGAGACAACATTTTCGTCCCTTTTGGTCTTTTCTCCATTTGCTAATTACTTAATAATTCTTATGTTCTATATGGTTTGTGTTAGATTGTGAAAGTAAATTTCAGTTGTGTTGACTATTTTTTATATGATTAACTATGTTCACACACATTAATGTGTTTTAATGGACCGTATTAAGTGTCAAGGACAAATGATCCTTTCTACACTTGCCTATCTTTTTGGGGTTTTTTTTTTCCTTTTTTTAATTAGAAGAGTTATAGTTGTTTTGCTAAAGACCCTTTTTTATTATATACTCATCTAACTCCATTAATAGTGTGAAAAATATCAGCATGTATTGAACCGTTTAGAATGAATACAAGCACTTTTTCTTTTGGCACAAAAATGAAATCACTTTAAAACATATTCTATTTCACTTTAAAAAACAAGAAAATGACGGAATAAATTTACAATGTCTCGTATCTTATTTTCTGTAATTGTTTATAAAACAGATGTATCAAATAAAAAAAATATCTCACATAAAAACATGCCTGTAGCGCAAGCATAGGCTATCCCTCTTGTTTAACTATTAATCTTTATCAACAAATTCATTAACCCTTTCATTATAATTAATTTTTTTAAACATTAGTAATCTTGGTAACAATTTCTTTAATAAATAATGAAAGTTATCAAATTACAAAACCTTATTATAAAAATTTATACATTTACCAACAAATTAGTAAGCATTCTTTATAAGTAATTTTGTTAACCATTTCATTGATAATTTAAGTTATCAAATTTATTATACCAAGTACTGTAAAAGCTAAATAAGTTATTAATATGTTATATGTGCACCAAACGATCCAATAACCTTTCATTGTAAGTTGTTGTAGTAATCATTAGATTACGATTTTGTTGATGGTAGGGTGGCATATGTCATTTTTTGTAACGTCAGAAAAAAAGTTTATAAGGGAAGTCCCTTTTTTTGTGCAAGTTTAAACGGGAATTTGGACATTAAGCCTTTCATCAATAACGGTTATCAAAAGTACCCATGTGTGTACTAACAAATTCAGAAATCATTCCTTATAATAAATATTGATAACTATTTCATGAATAATTAAGATTATATCAAATATAAAATTCCGAGTATATATATATATATATATATTATATACTTATTTATATATAAGTTATTAAAATTTATACCATCAAATTCAATAACCTATACTTGGTACTGAAATTATTGATTAAGAAATATTTTTTTTACCAATTAATCAATAATGAAAGTTAGGAAATTTACAATACTTGGTACTAAAAAAGCTATGAATAATATCAAAAAGCTATATATTTCTTAAGAAAAATTAGCAACCATTTTTTATAAATAATTTAGGTAACTATTTCATCAACAGATGTCAGCAAATTTATGATACAAATTATGGGAAAAAGGTTTTCTATGTAATTAAAAAAAGATATATTTCAATTACCATTTTTTTTAAATGATTTTTGTAACCATATTATGAATAATAGATATAATCAAACTTATATTATCAATTACTTAAAATGCTATAAAGACAATTTTCCCCTAAACTATCAAAATCGGGACAATTTCTCTCTGATTGTTAAGAATCGCTGATGTGCCCCAAAAATTATTGACGTGACATGACATGATGCATCATAATGCCGTTTCAAATAATTCAAGATATGGTAATTGGCTTAATGACCATTTCTCTCCTAAGCTTTCACAACATGGCATTTTTCCCCTTTAGCTTTTAATTTGGAACTTTCACCCCTAAACTTTCAAAATCGGGACAATTTCCCCCAGTTGTCTAGAATTGGTAAGGGCCCAAAAGTTGCTAACATGTCATGACGTGCCATAATGCCGTGTCAACATTTCTTGGGGAGAAAATATCCTGATTTTGATAGTTTAAGAGTAAAAGTTTCAAATTAAAAGTTAAAGAGGGAAATTGTCCCGATTTTGATAGATTAAAGATTGAAAGTTCCAAAATAAAAATTCAGAGTGGAAAATGTCCCTTTTGAAAATGTTCACAGTTAATTACATACATATTCATGATCGATAATATTGTCTTTTATGATCAGGGGCGGACCCAGGATTCTTGCTTTGGGGGGGGGGGGGGGCGATATAATCAAATACAATAATATAGTTTTTGTCAAAAAAAAAATTTAACAATGGTTACAATTGAAGAATGTTAATGCCATAAATTTAATATATAAGTAATAAAATTGTTACAATATAAGGATTATTTTGTAAAATATTGTGGGGGCTAAATAAAAAATTCCTCATTTCACATTGAAATTTATATGTCTTTAAAGATAATTTCACCAATTAGGGGGGCTAAATATACAATTTTCCCATTTTACATGAAAACTTACAAGGACTAAATGAAAATTTTACCAACTTAGGGGGGGCCATGGCCCCTGCCTGCCCCCCCCTAAGTACGCCCCTGTTTATGATATCTAGCAATAATTACCGCTTCCCTTCTCCTCGCCGCTTTGAGATTTTGGAGGATTTGGATGATGGCTTGTGCTTAGTAGATAGATGGTACATAATGTATATAGCATATATAAAGTTTTAGAATAAAATTTAAATTGTAGAACTTTCAATAATATTGTGTTCCCAACAGTTTAATTGAAAATTTGTCCTTTAATTTCTATTTTAGATTTCAAATTTGGCCGAACTTCAATTTCAGATTATCATTAATTGGTACGTAATTGTTTTACTTATGCTAAAAAATAAAATAAAATTATGGTGGGGAGAAATTCTTTAACAGAATAGAATTCTAAAATAGGAAGGGGTTTGGTTATAATAATTCTTTTATTTTATAAATAACGATATCAAAAAAATACTTTAAATAATTTTGGGAATTAAATTACTAACTACAATTATAATAGATTTACAGTATCTTAAAACAAAAAAAGTTTAATAACTAAAAAAAATACTTATTGAAAAAAATTAGTATATTATAATACTAAGAGTATTGTAGATGGCAATTTCTGCAAAATCAAATCAAAAATTAGACAGAAGACACATGAACACCTGACAAAAAAACGAAAAAAGAACAACAACTGACAGTATACGGTAGAATGCAAGATGACCAACCTAAAGGTTTGAAGTTGTGACTGCCATGACTTTCTCCCGATCGAAGACGAAGATTGAAATGGGTACTCAAATTGAGAGAAGAGGTAGAATGCAAAGATGACTAACCTAAAGATTTTACTTTCTCAAGATTTGATAGAAGAGGAGAAGAGGTTCGCTTTTTAAGATATATTCTAGAGAATGTTGATGTTTTGGAACACTTTATAGTCTATTGGTGGTCGGCAACAGATGGGGAATTATGGATAGAAGAGGAACTAAGCATGCTCTCTCGCTCAGCTTGTGTAAATTTCTCCTCACAATACGAATAGGACAATCGGAGTATCCCTCACCTGCATACATCTTGAAGAACCCAATAATCCTTTAGAATTATATTAGATAGTTGTTTTTGTAATATTAAATAGATCTAATTACATTGGCTTCCAACAGAATATAATTAGCAAGATTCTCATTATATATACACTAGAATTATAGCACGCGCAGCGGCGCAGGACTTAATCAATGGAGTTAGAGGTTTTAAACTTTAAAGTAGTATATATGGAAAAATAGAGTATAAATGGACTTCTTATGTAAAGGGAGAGCATAAAGGCTCAATATTGTAATCAGAAAAGGTCTATATTGTAAGGATTGGAGTAAATTTTGTTGAGTACATTAAAATTTACAGTTGGAAAGCAACTATATAAGTTGAGGGGGCAACTATGGAATTGTAGCTCTCAACAACATAAGCCATATAAAATGTGCTTACTATGAACAACAGTAACAATGATTTGGACCAAAACCATTGCAATTATATAGTCATTGTTTGTATAGATTTCCTCTGAACAAAAAGTTGGAGTTCCATAACACAAACTTGATAGATATCCGTTCAGTGCAGCAGCAAAAGAAAAATGAGGATCTGAAAGAACACCCGCAACTGATTTCAGCCCACCACCAGAATAAAACAACAAAATCCAATCTAGTAGCTAGGCCTTTTAAGCAATTATAATAAGTTTGAGTAAACTAATATAAAGTAGCAGAAGGAATTAAGCATCTTATTTCATATTTGCCCTTTTCAACCTTTTGTTTTATAGGACCTGAAACTCAATATCAAAATGCTTAGAAATGTCAAATTTCACCGCCAAGTTCACCCCGTCCACAAGCCATATGTAGTCTAGAGAAATCTGCAACATTTGGTTTTCACATTTTTACCGACATTGTGTAGTTAATTTTGGCCACATATTTACCAAGTAGTAGCTGGTAATATAGGCCTATAGGTAAAATATAATTACTTTGAAAATTTGTAACCCCAAAAGTCAGCTTGTTCCCACGGCAAGGAGGCTAAGGCACCGATTTAAATCCCTATATAAATGGGGGCTTGCAAAGTGTGGAGTAGTCGAACAATTAACGATTGAAGTGTGTGTGTGTGTGTGTCGAGTAGAGCAATTGTGAGTGAGGTGTAGTGTGTAGAGTGAGTGAGTCGTGAAGTTGTAAGATTGGTGAGCTAGTGAGTGTCATTTTGTTGTATTTGGTCTTTGATATAATAATATTCAGTTGTTTTCTAGTTAGTCATAATCTAATTATTTGTATATAATCTGCAAAAACAGTAGCAATAATCTATTCGTTAATTAATTTTAAGTGTTTAACTAATAGATTATTTAAATTTCAATTTTTTTCCTATTCCCCACATGGAGTAATTTAATAGAAAATAAATCAATTGGATATAAAAAGAGAGCTTAAATACTAAGCGAATCATACGTTTCTCGGCCTTTTGGCTAAGATCAAGTATATCTATTCTTATCAGTGTAATATCACCTCGGTAAACTTATGTGTTTGCCTTGATATTAATTTTTAAAGGGGAAGGACCTATGGTACAGTGAAATTTTTTGTTAGATCAAGATTCTTGTTTTTGGATATGCTTGTTAGGATTTGACAAAAGATCGGCAAAAACAATTCCATTCTATTATGAAAATTCATGATTTCAGTCACCATTGCAAGAGATATCTATATATAAAAGTGCGAATAAGGAGAAACTTTATGTTTTTCGATTGTACCTTTTTTTAGAAAAACATATTTCCGATTATACCCCTTTTTTAAAACATATTTCTAAATTATCATTACTAAATAATATATTTTAATTATTCCATTATTTTTTATACCATAAATTATTCCATTATTAATTATTAGATCATAATGCGTATATTAAATTATAAGAAAGTCAATTTTACTTTTTATTTCCAACATCCTATTTAATTTTGTCTTTTGTCTTTGTTTCCAACGTCGTAGTTAATTTTGCTTTTTGTCTTTGTCTCCAACATCTTATTTGGGTGCTTCCTGCGTTCAAAATTGTTGTCATTACGATCCAGGTATGTTTCGTTACGTTTTCCGATTAAATTTAAAGTAAATTCTTGAAATCAATTATATAGTTTGGGCGATAGCTTAATTAGAAGGGATTCCTCCATGAGCCTCTTTGGAAGGGAATTTACCGCAAATTATTAGAATATATATATATAATATAATAATAGCAAAAAATAAAACAAAAAACAATTTATATATATATATATATATATATATATATTACACTAAAAAGTTTATCTTCTCTTTCATACATGTACAAGAACAAAAGCAAGCACACAGATTTATCAGCTTTCACGAGAGCGCAGCCTACGCAAGGTGAAAGAACTAAGTGCCCGCCACTTTCTTTATCACTCATCAAAAAATAAGATAGATACATAAAGAACTTACCTGAATTACTCTATTAACGATATTTATTGTGAATCAAAATCCAATACCTCATGCTATAACTTTACTTTATTTATTTTTTTCTATTGCTATAGTTTGCTTTTTCATGCCAATTAAATTCCATGATAAATTTTATATATTATAATTTTTGCTAAACTATGTTCTCCATGATCAAAAATTTTCTTTCTTATCCTTTGTTTTAAAATGCTATTGGATTTTGTTTTGTTTGGTTTCATATAATTTTTTCTAATTAATAATTTATTAAATATGTTTGGCAGAAAATGTCTTCTCCTTCAAAGTTAACAAATATCCTAGATTTAGAAGTTTCGCAAAAAGATTGGAGTATTAAAGTATTGCTAATTCGTAAAGGAATTATTGAAAAATATTCAAATGCCAGAGGTAATGGGAAATATGTAAAAAATTGATCTTCGTTGATGAACAGGAAAATTTCTTTTACAATTATTTTGAATTTAGTAGTTTATTTTTAATTTCAGTTTCATATAATAATTATTCTATTTTTGTAGAATACAAGCCATTATGTTCGAGAATAGAATATATAAATTGTTAGATACTTTTCAAAGCATGAATACCTATATTATTTCGAATGGCCTTGTCAAGAAAGTAAACTCGAAATTTCCGAATGTCAATAACAACATTGAGCTAAGACTAACGGAATATACTATTATTAATGAAGCTCAATCTGATCTTTGTTACAATGATGTTTTACCGCATCACTTTGTTCAATTGGAAGATGTCCAAGACTATGGCAATGGGGCCTTGATAGGTATAATATATTTTTCGTTTATTACTAATATTCTATGTAAAAAAAACTCATTTATAATACTATTTTTTTCCCTCCACAAATATTATTGGCTTTGTTGTCAAAGCAAAACCACTCAAAACTTTTAAAACAAATGTAATTTTGTTACATTTTAATAATTAAATTCTTTTACTTCTAATTAATTTCATGGTATCTATTTGATGTTGAATTTAAAATTTACTTCAGCATAATTCTAATACAATATAATAATTTAATTCTTTAATTTTTTTATTAATTTCAATTATTTTAATATTTTTATTTAAACGCATTCGGCTACGTGCAACGCACGTGAAAGTTAAAACTAGTATATATATATATATATATATTACAAAAATTAATCAATTATATAATCGATAAATTAAATCATTGAAGGATATTTTCCAAAGCTATCTGATTTTGGTTCTTGCTAATTATTTTGTTGTAATTAGTCTTCACCATAAATTTTATTAGCTATTTATCGTATTGATGAGTGCAAAAAGAACCATAAAACCTTACAGAGGAAAGCTACTAAAGAGTAGTGGTATCAGGTTGCAAAAGTTTCACTTCTTTTTTTTTTAAAAAAAAAAAATAGAGAATTTTCGTTCATATAACTGATTTTACAATAATTTTAGGAATATCATCCCTCATTACATTGAATCTCAATAAAACTATGTAATCGATTACTTTTTGCTTCTGAAAAACTGGATCTTCCTTGAAAATCCAAAACACATGTCGTGAATCATGTTGATGTCTCGCTATCACGCCCATTACCCCCTCGTTGTCGCTTGTTCTTCCAAACAAAAAGTTTTTATCAACGATGATCAAGTGATTGATTCGATAAACAGATCTCTTCCTTGGCACCCAAAAGAAAAGAATTACAATGATTTTACCACAGATATGAATAAATAAAATGTTGATTATGCTTAAAACTATCATAAAATTCAGACTGGATAACTCAGATTCAAAAAGAACTGAGACTAAACTCGAAACTGACTCAAAAAACAAACTGACTCAAACCGACTCAAAACAAACTCAAATAACAGATCTGTAGATCTGAATTCCTTATTAAAAACAAAAACAAAATCATCCTCCTTCCCCTTGGCGTAACAACCAAGGAGGAGGAGGAGTAGTCGAAACACCAACGAGAACTAAAAAAACTAGGAGATGGAGAAAGGGAGAAGGGGAGAGAGGAGCAAAAAAAAGTTTCACTTCTACTAAAGAACAGATGCCGGTATTGATAATGTTATGAGTTGTGGCATCTTTCAATTTAATGTGAAATTTTAGGCTAAAGTGCTCATTTACCAAATGCTTAATTCTTACAAACCAAAAGGCACACTTAATGCTTGAAAATCTCAATAGAATGATTCGTATGCGCAGTCCCAATTGTATTGCATCATAGGGTCCGAAAATGTGCTTATAAAAATCACATTTTTCATTTAGGATGCGTTTAGTTCGTTGTATCTTAGATCTCATGTGGGAATGTCATTCCCATCTCTTTCCTGGGAATGCTATTTTAGTGAGAAAGTATACATTTTTCGTTCTTATGGAAATCAGATTACCATGTTTGATTGACGTCGGAATCTAACATTTCCAAGGTGTGCAAAGCAGTGTTTTCAAACCCGGACCGGATCGACCGGTCGGACCGGTTCAACGGGACCCGGAGGCCTATCTGGTCCGAAGAGGGGGGTTAACCGGGGGATGTTTGTCCCGGTCAATACTTAGTCAACAACCGGTTTGACCGGCAGTTGACACACACCCGGAGGTTAATATGATTTTGATTGGAAAAAGTTTTGGAAAAAGCATTTGTTATTCATGGGATTCGAACTCCCAACACTTAATGAGCAAAAAATCTTGTTTTAACCACAAAATCATAGATTTTTATGTGATATATCTGCACCATAAATAAAATTTATATATAGAATATTAATAATATAATATATTTTAACCCTCTTATGGCCCGGTTGGTTGACCCGGTTGAACCGGGACCCAGAGTCCTCAACGGGCCAAGGGTCGGGTCAGGTATGAAAACATTGGTGTAAAGTACAACCTTGCCCCAAGCTTACATTACAAAAATTTAATAAGGTTAAATGGGTAATAAGCGATTAAACTTTTTGGTGAAAAAAAAATTTGGGGGCATAAGAGGAAAATCAAGGTAAAAATAGTAGTAATACTTTCCCACCCTTTTAGGTGGGAATGCCATTCCGACCACTTTCCAACCAACTAAAATCAGATTCCTCCAACCAAACATGGTAAAATTACTTTTCTTACCCAACTTACCATATTTTCTTACTACTTTCCATGAATCAAACGCAACTTTACTAAATAATAACTTGAATTTGGTTGTATACAAATTAATCTAATTTTTACAAGTCTAATTTTGAAATTCTTGCAGAATTTGTCTAAGGAATCAAATCTCCACACTTACCAAGTCCTTATTGAACTTTGGTGGCAAATCAACTCTGCATGTAAATGTAAACAAAAAAGAAAGTTAACCAAAACCCATTGAATATTGGACTTTAATTGAAATTAGACCCTTGAACAATTTGGGCTATTGAAAATGAAAAATACTTATGGAAACAAGAGTTGGGCTTTAGCATATATAATTAATCGGATAATTATTTGATACATTGACAGTATAAATTTTGGACTCCATAAGCGAGGTGAGGGATTGACACATGTCCATTTTTTGAATTAATTTTATTTTTAAAATACAGAACTATTCCTTAAAGGACACATGTCACCCTTAAAACCCCGCATGTGTAATCTGCTAAACTCCACTGATGGTGTATTGTATAATTTTCCTTACTTAATCAAAGATGGACCCATATTGGAAAGAATGTTCTTTTTGTTTTTTTGGTGACTAAAGAATTGTCGAATTCTTGTTGTTCGACAAAGACTCTCCGATTGGCTTAAGGTTTTGAAGCAACTTTTCCATATTCTTTGTTTCTTCTCCCTTAAGGCTTTTCATGATATTTTTCTCCCCTAAAATCGAAACCATAGCATAAGACAAAAGCAAAGCAACAATGTCAGATTACTTCAATTTAACCCAAGAATTGGTTGTTGAAATTCTTCTCATGCTGCCAATGCAAGACTTGGGAAATTCACCGTCGTCTGCAATTCGTGGAACTCTTTCATCAAAACCCCAACTTTTATTTCCATCCACCTTGATAGAACCATCTCTTCTACCAACACCAACACCAATCCTCTCTTTTTCAGGCTCTGCACTTCAAAACCACGTAGGTGTTTTGGCAACAAAGCTCTTGATGAATACAAGAAGCTGTGATGCCCCAAAATTGGTGGATGTGGTTGTTTCCGTGTTGCTGGTTTCTATAATGGGTTAGTTTGTTTAGTTGATGATATGGGGCATTATGCTCACAATATGATGAAGGTAGAGAGAAGGGGTATGGGCACTGGCAAAAGCATTTGAATGCTCTCACTTTTATTCTATGGAATCATGTTATCAAGAAAGCCATTGATCTACCTGAACCTGCCAGATACCGTTCTCGTGGTCCCTGTGATGTTTTTAATGGTTTTGGGTTTGATTCGAAAACCAATGATTATAAACTGCTAAGATTTGTTGTGATTTACCTAGCAAATATTCATACTACTAAACTTGAAGCTGAAGTTTACTCTCTCGGTGCTAATTGTTGGAGAAGTATCATTTCTATTGCTCCTAAGTATAATCCTCTTATTGACCCTCCAAGAAACCATGGTAATAGCTTTGTCAGTGGAGCAATCCATTTGCTTGCTCTTGATAGGACAGGTGGCAGGAATAGGACTCTCATTTTGGCTTTTAATGTGTCTGAAGAAGTTTTCAGTGAGATACCATTGCTAGACAATTTGAGCTATGTTCCGTCTTTTGGTCGTGCACAGCTTCTAAAGTATGGGGAATCTTCTATTACGACAGTAATTTGGGAAGATGGGCATGGTTTAATTCATTTGTGGGTGATGAAGGAGTATGGAGTAGCAACATCATGGACCAAGGTGTTGAAACGGAAGCACAGAGAGTATCGAGGGTGCTCTTTTTCAGACAGGATGAAGAAGCGTTCGTGACAAGGGCTAGTGGATGGATTGCTTCACTTGATATCAAGAGCAATCATTTGGAGTATTTTGGAGAGTCAGCTAAAACACGAAAATAATTTGTTGTTGTTGATAGTTATGTGGAGAGATTCTTACTAGAAAAATGCGGCAATTCTCGATGGGATGTGATATCAATTGAATGAAATTCCACAAATGAATAAGAAGCTAGGCAGGAGATATGATACTTGGTGTTGGTACCCTAGGGCAGTGCTAGAGGGGGGTGAATAACACTTCTTCGAAAATTCTTAAAACTTCTGCTGTTAATGCAAATGATAGAAACTTCTATAATTTCTTAGTGACACTAATTTATATTATTCAAGGTCTTGCTGTTAGTGCGAGTAATACACTAAGAATGCAGATTCTGTAATCTTCTAGTGGCACTATTTTAGACTTGAACATCAATCATGAAGGTTTGTAGATGATTTGGAGAGTAACTTTAAGTCTTTAGAGAATAAAGAAATGAGTGGTTTGGTAGGAAACTCTTTAAGGCAAATGTGTGTTTGAGTATGGAAAGACTTGAGAAAATACTCAACAAATAAGAGAAAGGATAGAGTTGTTGAAGCTTTAATAAGAGCATAATTCAAATTAAGGGTTTAGAGAAAAGACAATGCAAGCTCATTTATAGAGGTTGGGTCCTCATGACCTACATCCTCAACCTTGGCTATTCCCACCAAGGATTTCAATCAAACCACTAAACCGCGATGAAGTTAAAGGCCTTTACCAAGTCATCACAACCGAGCCATCCAAGCTCTTACAACCAATGAAGTTACGTGCCTTCATCACGCCGTTCCAATGAAGTTAAACGGACCTTCATCACGTCTTTACAAGTTGAGCAAATCCCATGCTCCATACCCAAGCTCCCAAGCTTGTTAAGTGTCTTCCCAACACTCTTCTACCCAACTCAATAATAGAAAGATGTGTACAAATTATCTTAAACTGATCTTATTACACAATTTAAGCTCTAAGAGGTTTACATAAGAATATAGACTATAAACACACTAAAGCTCAAGCCAAAAAACCAAGGGAAAAATGATAGGAGTGAAGAATTCTTGGTTTAAGGGCCATTTGGAGAGTTTGGCTAAGTTCTACCCTCTACATATTGTCTCTACATGCCTCTTCATCATTTGAACTTGTTTATATATGAGGAAATAAAAAACTAGTTGTTTTTAGTCGTTTCTGATCGTTTTAGTGTGACTGACAGCGAAATAGCCGTTATTTTGTCATTTTCTGGCGCTGGAATGCAGTCTATCAAAGTATGTCCGTACAATCCATTAGTGTCACTAATTTTTTGCTCCAGTTAGTCCCACTGATGTTTACATAAATTTCCATTAGAAATTTGTGTAGACTTTCTTCATGCTGCATGTAATGAGACTAAGTCTTCTGACTGTATTTCCACGTTAATGACCATGACTCTACTATTGCTGCGATCACTGTCATGTTGGAATCTTCTTTAAAGAATTTTGCTCAAGCTTCTGATCCGTATTGACATGATCCAGACTACTTGCATTTCATGTTTCACTCTTCATTGCCAATGTATTGAAGATTTAAGTTATGCTTCCATGTCCAATCTTCATCTTCATACTTGTAGCATTATTCCCACTTACATAGGCAATCACGATTGGTTCTTTTAGCCTTGTTTGATTCCACATTATCTTCTTACTAAGCTTCTCATGTATCATTCCATGCTTCATGCTTCTTCAAGAGATTAATCTATTCTTTTACCATGAAGCTTCCAACTTAAATCCTTTAAGTCCTTGATTAGAAAGCTAGTAATCCACAAGGCGTCCAATCTAGTCACTTCTTGCTTTGCTTGACTTTCTTTCTATTCCACTTCGATTCTCTCATTGATCTTCTTCATGCTTTATATTCCTTTAATAAATTGATCATGGAGTCCTCTCCTATGAAGCTTCAAGTCTATAGATTTAAGTCTTTTAATGAGATTCTTAATATCACCAAGCAAGGTATCTAGAAAGGCTATTAATGCAGTCAATGATATGTCAGTATTGTACCTGCACACTTTTGAGTTTTGTTAGACTTAAATGAAAAGAATGTTTTGTTATTATAAAAAACACATGGAGTTCAACACTTGGTAGGATTGGTTTGGTTAAGTAATGTAATGCGTCGAATTTTGCAGTTGTGTTGGTTATGTATCCAAAGAAATGGACTTCTTATGTTGTTATGGTGACTAAGTAAAAGTAGGATTTTTGTATTAGTCCTAAAAGTTGATCAGTTGTTAGGTAATCCAGGATTGCTTTGAATAGTCAGATAGAATTTGGTTCAATTTCTTGAATACTTTGAATGAAATGTAAGAAATTCAGAGGATTTGAGTGCTTTATCAATTGTTCATTTTCTTTTCTTGAAAAATATTTTCAAGCTGGTTTTGGGGTAATATTATGTTTTCATTTAGAATCTATGATATCTAAAAATCTAAAAATCTAGAAACTACATTAATAGACGCTTAGCTTCAGCATTGTTCATCTCCAAATCAAATGAACAGTGTGTAAAAATTCCAATTTGATCAATGTTTGACCCCTTAGCCAATTGGCACATGACGCATCTCCGGTTTCCAACATGGTCCAAACTCCCCCACCCGACCTGTTTCGAACACCGACCCCTCTTATCTCCCACGATTCCAGGTCTTTTTTTTTTTTCACTTTCGCCCCGATTTTCCGCCTCCATGCTTCTTCTCCATGCTTCACTCTCTTTGTTTCTGATCTGTACAACTTTCATCTATTTGTTGTTCTATGACAAAAAAGACGGGCAATCGATCAAGGGCTTCAAGTCTTCTGTTGGGTTTATTCGCCTTTCCCCACTTGGTATGGTTTGGGTTCTTTTTCGTCTTCCGATGATAGCTTTTTTGCCTGGGACTTGTGTTGTGGTGTGGCTCTTTTCCTTTGACACTACTGATTTGTTTAAGGTAGTTATAATCTTTTGCTTTACAAGGAAATTTTGCATTGATGTTTGATTTTGGTGTTCAAACTTAATGCAGAGATGTGTAAAACAATTTCTAGATGAGGAAATTGTTCAGCAGTGCTTTAATGGATATTGTAACAATATCTTGTGGCCACAAGTGGCATAGCCACTATATACCAAGTGGGGTCAAATGACCCCACTTAAAATCTAAAGTCCTTTAGAATATAGATAAAATTTTAGGTAAAATGAGATTTTGACCCACTAAAAATTATCTTTGGGGTCAATATGTATAATATAAAATTTTATGGGGTCAAGAATAATAGAAAAATAATATGTAACAAGTACTTTTTATTTAATTTATGACTTGGTTCCACAAGAAAACTATTTCTTCTTGTAAATATATGTGAAAAAGTGTTGAGCAAGAGTGGTGTTTGTGCAAGTGGATTGATAAAACAATTAAATAAAAAAAAATTGGTCCCCCATTGGTACTCTTCTCCTTCTCTTTACCTAACCTTTTAGCTTCTTCTCTATTCAAATACTCTGTCTTTGTTTTATTTGGGGATGAAAGAGAAATAGAGTAAACAAAGTAGAGAAGAAGAGAAGAATATAAAAAAGGAACCGGTTGTCTTTTAAGTGTTCTCTTCTATTTCTCTCCCAATTTACTCACTTGATAAAGAGTTTTCACTTTATTTGTTACTTATATCTAATGAAAGACCAATATTAAGAGAAGTATTCAATTTTTGAGGTATGTTTTAGTTGAAAGAGTTTTTTCAGCCATGAAGATAGTGAAGAATAGATTGCGAAATCGAATGGGCGATACTTCGATGAATGATTGTTTGATTACGTATATTGAAAAAGATGTTTTTGAAACTATTAACAATGAGAAAATGATACAACGGTTTCAAAATATGAAAAATTGCCGTGGACAATTGTAAAATAAATTTCATTTACATTTCTCTTTTAATTATTGCTTAAAAGTTACATTGGAATAGTTTTCAATTATATATTTATACGGTTTTTTTTGTATCCCATCCGGTATCCAGGGCTTGGTCCTGACTAATTCGGATCCGACCCGCGTCGCGCACCTGGTTATATATGATGGGTGAGTCTCCCAACAGGGACAGCAGCGTACGCAAGGTCTCGAACCTCAGACCTACTTAAGCTGGAACAAACCGCTTACCACTTGATCATATATATTTATACGTTGAATGTTAATATTATGTCAAATATTTATTGACCCCACTTGAGATAAATCCTGGCTACGCCACTGGTGGTGATTGTTTCACTACCTAGGTCTTCCACATGTTTGTCAATTTGCCAACATCTTGTGGCCACTATTTCACTACCTAAGACTTCCACATGGTTAGCTAGATTTTTTTTTTTTTTCAATTTGTATCTTGCCGACCGATCTAGGAATTTTTTTGAGAGTGGGCACAATTTTCTCTTATATACATAAAAAATATTTTTAATGGCTTATGAATTATGATTTAAGGGCATAATGATAAGTTAATTAATCAATTAAGGGTGGGTACTCTTGATCGAGTTGGGGTGGGCATTATCCAAAGTTCAACATAAAATAAATAGAATTTTAAAAGCCCACCCTCACCTTAATATAGGTCCACCCTCCTAGAAACCTTATTTATTCTTCGATAATCTCTTGCTGGCTACGTAATAACAGTGGTTGAGAAGTTGTTTTTGCCGACAGGTTGTTGATTGGGAATTGATTTGAAAAAAAAAATAGCTTATAAGGTGACTTTTATGCCCAAATTAACATCCCTATAAAACCAAAGGGATTAAGTCTTCTGTAATATTACACTTTCTTACTTATTTAAAATACAAATTATGTCTCTTGAAATAGAGTAATGATGCTTTTAATTCGGTACAGTCATTGTGACAAATAGCCTCTGGAATTTCAGCTTCATAAGACAGAGAAGAAGATTTCCCGACTTTGGTATGCTCAACTTTTTTCCATATTTATATTATCTTGCTTTTGAATGCCTGAAATTATAGAATTGGTCGGACTTTTTCATGTTTCTGCTCTCTTTTCAGCAAACTATGCCCAGTGAAGAAAGGAAGAGAAAAGGGGAAAACAAAGCATGTTTGCCTTGCATCATTTTTTTATTTTTGGCTATAAGGCTGTGTATGTCAATTTCGTTTGTTTTGTTGAGTTTTTCACAGGGATTGCCTTCTTTTTCTTAGCTGAGAAAGTGACAATTGTCCTTGATTCGTATGTCCATTTCTTTGATGTATATAAAATAATAAATATATACTAGGTTAGAACCCGTGCGTTGTACTGGGATCTATTCAAATTTTAGAGTAAATATTTAAAATTATAATTTATTTATGATAATTCATTAGTCACATAATATCTGAATTTTAGTAAACAGTAATAAGGAATTAACATTATTTTGTAATGAAAGTTTAGTTACGTTGCAAAATTAAACAAAATAAGTATTATTAAATCTTTATTTTACCCATACTATGTAAAACCTTTATAATTTATTGAAAAATATTATGAAATATTTATTTTACTAAATCTTTATAATACATAGAAAAACATTATTATTTATTTTTAATGAATAATTATTTAATACAACATCAGTGAAATTTTCATATTGTACACGTAGGTTAAAAAAGTAATACATACACCATTTTTTCCACAATTATTTGATACATCGTCAGTAGAGTTTATATACTATACATGAACTGAAAAATTAACATATACACTTTATTACTTAATTAATAGTGTATTTAATATTGAAAATATACCCTAAAAAGGCACATGTCGACCCTTTAACCCCACATTAAAGTCTGCTAAACTCTATTGACAATGGATGATGTAATTTTCCTCTCTTAATAACATTGTAAGCTTTATAATAAGGATTATTATATAAATACACTGTCAATGTAAATTTTGGACTCCATAAGCGGGTTAAAAAGTTGACACATACCCACATTTCATAATTAATTAGATATTTGATATTAATACATATTCCCTAAGATGACACATGTCAACCCTTAAACCATGCACGTGCAGTCTGCTAAATTCCACTGGCGGTGTACTGTATAATTTTGTTTATTGGATTATTATACAATACAATGTCAGTGTAAATTTTGAACTCCATAACCAGGTTAAGAAGTTGACACATACCATATTTCATAATTAATTAGATATAAAATATTAATACATATTCCCTAAGATAACACATATAAATCCTTAAACCCTACGCATGCAGTTTGCTAAACTTTATTGACAGTGTATTGTATAATTTTTTTTATATGGTTATTATACAATACACTGTCAGTATAAATTTTGAACTCCAAAAGCGGGTTAAGAAGTTGACACATATCTCATTTCATAATTACTTAAATATTTAATATTAATACATATTCCCTAAGGGGACACATGTCAACCCTTAAACCTAGCATGTGCAGTCTGCTAAACTCCACTGACGGTGTATTGTATAATTTTTCTTATAGGATTATTATACAATACATTGTTAGTGTAAATTTTGGACTCCATAAGCGGGTTAAGAAGTTGAGACATACCACATTTCATAATTAATTAAATATATTTAATATTAATACATATTTCCTAAGGGGACACATGTCAACCTCAAACCCTGCATGTGCAGTCTGTTAAACTCTACTGACGGTATATTGTGCAATTTTTCTTGTAGAATTATTACACAATACACTGTCAATGCAAATTTTGTACTCCATTAGCGGGTTAAGAAGTTGACACATACCTCATTTCATAATTAATTAAATATATTTAATATTAATACATATTCCCTAAGCAGACACATGTCAACCCGCACGTGCAATCTGCTACACTACATTGACGGTGTATTGTATAACTTTTAAGATCTAGTGGTCACTTTAATTTTTTTTAAGTTGGTTTGCTAATTTTATTACATTTTATTTCTTATTATGAACATGATTTACATGTTTAAATATGGCTATAAAGTAAAATCCCCAAGCTGATAGTGATTATATTGAAATCATAATGAATATCATTATTAAGTTATAATAAAGTATTTAGTTACACAATAAAGTTTCGCAATATCGTTATTAAGTTTTTCAAAAACCTTAAGGGGACGTTTGGTTAGGATCACCCCCCAGATTACTGGTGATCTTAGATTACATGGATTTATGGTGGTAATCCAGATCACCCTTGGAGGGGTGATCAGGGGGTAATCCGGATTACACTACCAAACCAAAAAGTGCAACCGAACGAAATGATCTGAGATCACCTGCCAAGATCACCCCCAACCAAACGCCCCCTAAAGGTTTAGTAATGTTATTAAGATTTTGGTAACCTTGATATTTGATAAGCTTTTAAGTAAGCTTAATAAAATTTAGAAAAATTATTACAAAAACCACTAACATCACATCAACCTCCTAATTCTTCTTACAATTATTTAAAATCTACTTGGTGATATCCAATTTCTAGTTTTACCTTGTAAATCCTGTTTTTATGGATATTTTTGTGGAAGTTGGTGATAAACTTGGTGATAAAGTCATACCTCAATTTTAAGAATTATTTCGAGCTGACTAAATTTATAAGTTGGTATCATAGTTGATGGGTTCATCTATTATTTTCTCGACAATTATTTGATAAATTCTGATGTTTTATTCTACAATAAAAAAAAATTGACACATGCTCAAGTTCTTAATTAATACTATATTTAATAATGAAAAATATATCCTAAAAAGACACATGCTAAACTTGGTGATAAACTCAAGTTCTTAATTAAACAACATAAAATTTGTTTAACATAGTAAGAAGTGGAAAATTACATAATTGATGCCTCGAATGACGTAATTATCATCATAGAAGAATTAGTTAAAACATACAAAATAGAAATCCAAGTCTTAATTATATATCTTCCAATTTAGTTGCTCGATAAAAATTTTTGAAAACGTGATACCAAAAAACTAAATTAGAATGTTAAAATAATTGAAAAAAAAAGGGCTTGGTTGCCTTTTTAGACATAAAATCAACTTGGTCCTAGCAAGCCTAGAGCAACTCGGTCTTTGGCCAAAAATTAAAACCAAATTTGTTGTCTTAATTAATTTGTTACTTGATAAAAGTTCTTTCATCTTATATATAATATAGATGGCAATTCTTGTAAAGAATCCCTTTTTGAAAAATGGTTAAAGTTGATTAATTGAGGAAATAATAGTAAAGCAAATCACTCTTCATTTCATTGACATCATCATTTCACAATATCAAGACTAAAATGAAAGATCAGGAAGAGAAGAGATTAAATTATAAAATTGATAAAATAATCAAACAAAATTGATAAAAACTAAAAATAAGGATTGAAATAGGGTTTTATATAAAACAGACATAACCCTCAATGAAGAAACATGATTAGTACGTAATTTTTTCAACAAATAGGCAAGGCAAGGAGAAGGAAAAGAAACTAACAAACAACATATAGCTCAATAGCTAGAATTGAACGGACAAAATCGATAGAAGACAATAATAAATAATATAAGAGAGAGCAAATATGAAAAATAAAAATGTGAAACACAACATAAAAAAAAAGTTTCCAACAGAGAAAGAAAGAAACAAAGTTTGGATAGGAGATGATCTGCTTTGAAAACTTATATAACGATGTTAATTGGATCAAATTTTGACTCTTCAGCAACCAGGTGATAAAACTTGATCCAAAAATACCAAGCTCGGTAATATCCTATAATGATTTACCTATCTATCAAAATCAAAATTAAGAAATAATTCAATTGTATAAGAAAAAATAAAATGAAAGAAAATAGTATTCTTAAAGTACAACATTAAAACATGTTGGGAATTCTCACAACTAAGAAAAAGAATGATTGTTGAAGAATTTGCTATTAACAATGAGCCAAATGCAAGCAACAGAGAAAGAGAAACAAATTGTAAAAGTTAATTGGTAGATGTGGGGTGTTTATATAGAGGATGATTTGCTTTGTTATTGATGTGGTTAATGTCACGTCCCAGTCAAGAAAATCAAGCACTGACAACCACTGTGTTACCTCGAAACACGTGCCAACCGGTCATGGGCCCCAAGACTCCACGAGGCGTCAATATCATAAAAAGACATCAAAATATAAATAGAGTAAAAATTTGAAAACAATAAATCAAGGTACGTGACAATCGCCGCGAAACCTTGAGCTGAGTTCCAATAGTTCTTGGTAAATCCAAATCTAGGAAGATACGATAAATGTTATCTTAATCATTTTTTTTTAACAAGTTAAACTTTGTCAAAATAAATCATAACAATGCTTATTAATTCCAAACAAAATTCTAAACTTTCACACATTTACAAAATACCATCAAGTCTATTACGATATATTGAAAATATATAAAAAAGAGTAAGCTTTCCATACGTAAAAGCACCAAAATTCTATAATACACTAAGAAGTGAAAATACGATATTTTCCAGACTAATCAAGTTCCGGTGGGACCCATAGAAATATTTTACATAAAATAACACACAAATTAACCTACTAGTCAAGACTTCAAAAAGAGTGAGGTTCCACCACAACGATTCTAAAACGCGGAAAGCAGCTATAGACCTGAAAATGTTTTTTAAAATGATATAAAACAAAATAAAAGAAACAATGAGTACGATATACCCAGTGAGTGAACAGTCATATAATTCAGGAAATAAAGATAACTAAAAATAACAATTTCAATATTAAACTTGAAAACTATATTAAAATGTATTTCAAATAAGGCCTATGAATCTTTAAAACAAGGCTTAGCCAAAACCATAATTCCCAAGTCATCGCTTTGGCCGAGGTCGACAACTAGCGCCGCCAAGGCTTTTGTAATGATAAAATTATAAAAATAAGAGCCCGTTCCTTGGCGTTGGCAGAGCTCAGTCTTGTGCGGTGGTAGTTCACAAGAAGAGCTCTCATATCATACCTTGCGGGTTACCCTACGCGCCTCCCGCCAAGGTATCCACACTCACCTACGCCCCTCAAAATGCGGTCCGTAGACTACTTAAACTAGCCACTGCAGTAATCAAATCGTTGCCCCTCGGGGGCCCACCGTATACAAATCATTAAAATATAGATGGCTCACAATTATATCCAATATCAAACATTTAGTATAACACATGTATATGTATCAAATCCAAGCATTTAACCATCAAAATAGAATAATATAAACCATAGGCCAATTCAAGATTTAAAGACAATATTTCGATAAAATCAAGTCAAAATGTTTTAATTCCCCAAATTCTCACTTTATCAAGAAAACATCATAAACTAAATAAATTCAAATTTTTGCAATTAAACGAATAAAAACTAAATTTTGTTCACTCACTAGTTTAGGGAGAGTGTTCACTCCCTATTGTCTTCAATCGTTTCCTTTTCCTTGCTTGAAGTGGTCGTTCCTATAGAAAATGTGGAATATGTTTAACAACATAACCAACTAATAATTTGACAAAACCTAGGACTATATGGAATGCATGAATATATGCAAATTTTAAACTAGACAATGGTCAATTTAATACCAATTCCATTTAACTCACTAACTCTACCCTCATATGCCAACGTTTCCTCTTTTTGTCAATCGACACATAGCAATACTTCCACCACTAATAATTCATTACTCAACTAAATTTAAATTAGAGCCAAGACAATTTGCAAAAACTCAATCACCATGCCATATGTAATCCGGCCATATTATGAGTTTAGCTAATCAAATTTCTTCTATTCATCAACTAAATAGACCAAAGACAATATACTACTAGGAATTAGCTAACAATCCAACAAATAGAATTTTGGCCATTATGACCTCATGCATGTCTCAAATCCAAAATCATTTTAAAGAGTTAAAGAAAATAAACATTTCATCAATTTAAACTTCAAAATAGTGGCATACCTCAAAATTACTCACTTTAGAATTGAATTCTAGAGTAAATTAGGAGTAAGTGCTCAATTTCTCAAATCCCACCAAAATTTAAGAGCCTAAGGTAGAAATTCAAACAAATAAAGTTTAGTCTAAAAGAAATGAAAACTAACTTATATTCAAAAGAAAAGATCACTTACTCCTCAAATTGAAGAACTTCAAAGGCTTTTACCAAAACCCTAATTTCTAAAATTCTAAATTCATGAAACTCTTGAATCAATTTTAAAAGATTGATATGGGGCTTTGATTGGGAATGAAACAAGCTTTCATTTGAGTATAAAGTCAATAGATTTAAGGATTAGGCAAGCAAGAATCAAATTATGGAAAAGAAGAAAGCATGGGAAGCTTGAGAAAGAAAAGATGAAGTGAAAAT